>JAOYSI010045471.1:0-27111 GCA_025775065.1 Hiodon alosoides | reverse complement strand
TCACACTCACAGGCAAACACACTGAGCCTGCTCACACTCACAGGCACACATACACACTGAGCCTGCTCACACTCACAGGCACATACACACTGAGCCTGCTCACACTCACAGGCAAACACACTGAGCCTGCTCACACTCACAGGCACACATACACACTGAGCCTGCTCACACTCACAGGCACATACACACTGAGCCTGCTCACACTCACAGGCAAACACACTGAGCCTGCTCACACTCACAGGCACACATACACACTGAGCCTGCTCACACTCACATGCTCTCACATACACACACGCACACGCACAGAACCGGCTCACACACGCACACACACCGAGACTGCTCTCGCACACGCACACGCACACGCACACGCACACGCACAGAACCGGCTCACAGACTCCCACTCTAGCACAACAAACTCCTACTCTCCAGCAGCCAAGCCCCACTCTCTGGGATGTTAGATGCTCATTTGTGCTATACTCTCCCTGGTGCACTCACACTTCTGCAGGGGAGCTAGCCTGGCGGCGCTCGATTCCCCGCTAACATCCTACACACTCTAGAATATTTTTTTAAATACTACTTCCCCCTATCGCATCACCGCTCTGCAACGGATTAGCGATTCTTCAGCCTGTGTTGGAACCGTTTCACTTCTCTTTCTCTCTCTACCCCCCACCTCAACCCAGGTGACGATTTACAATTCCTGGCACAAGGCCTAATCCATTTAATTCACCCCGGGAACCAAACCGTTCACAGCACCAGCAAGGCAGAGCGTCCATGTCCAGATGCAGTCAGCCTAATCCAGCGGCTCTAACCGAAGCGCTGCCTGGTCGGCTGAATCCTCGTCTGATGCATTGACCAAACTAAATATGTCACAATGCCCGTCAGCTAGCATGTGTACCGGAAACGGAACGAAGACGAACAGCGCCGTTATATGTTGCTTTAGCTGTAGCCGTGTTACCCGAATGTCGTGGTTTAATCGATACTGACCGAGGGGCAATTCAAACTAAATGATTAGCATGCTGGCTACAACCTCTGGATGAGGTGAGGACCAGCATGGAGCTCTGTAGACCTTCATGTGGAGGTATACACGGAGGTCTGCGTGTCATGCGTTATTTTTATTTTGCCTTTTCTAACCACTGCGACAACTCTGAATCACGAAAACTCAGAGTAAGGCGATATATCTTCCGCAAAGCTAATGTAATCACGTCTACGTATAACCTCAGCCTGAGGTAAGTACGCCATACGTTTCAACGCAGGTCTTCCACCACTGGGAACTAATGGATGAGAGTGATAACGCAAAGAAATGTACCTTCTCTACCGAAGACCACAGAGTTGGAATTTCCTAAAAATTATGGACACGTGAGGCCGAACCACAGTGACACGGTTTCCGTCCTATTCAACTTCGTTTTTTTACCTCGACCATTGTTCGCTTCGTGAATATTAATTTCCTACATTCCTCAGTGTCTCGAAGAACGCTGTGAAGAAATAACAGTGTGTTTAACGAGAGCCTTGCTAACTGCTGTGGATGTTTTTGGTGTATTCTCAGATGTAGGTTTATGTCTACTTAACTGAAACAGTCGAGAAGCCAACACACAAGCAGATATTTTCAAAAGGAAACAACAAGTTGAATCAAGGAGTTTCAAACTAAACACAGTTGTAAAATGTCAAGATGTATGCTCTGTGAATTGTTCTGGATAAGAGCGTCCGCCAAGAAATGAAATAATAACAAATTCATAATATTAGAGTAAATATTAATATCTGACGGCAATTATTACAATTTTGTTTTTTTAATGCTCTTAGAACTCCCATTTTGAGTATATTTTCCTATATTTTCTAATGCTGAATGTTTGGCATTTAACTAAACAACGGTCTCTGTTGAGAAAACCGCCTGGATCACTGAAGCCTAGCGGGGGGAATATATCATTTTCTTTATCGGCTGTTTTGGACATTTTTCTGTCCAGTTTGCCTGTCCCAGTACGGCTGTATGGTTCTCACGGCACCTAAGTTATATTTGATTTAGCATACCACATAACGCCAGGTATCTGAGAGTCAACACGATTCCTCTCACTACTCTGACCGTACGCAATACGTCCACCAGAAAAGCTTATGCTTTTGTTAGGAGCAGCCGCGTAAAAAAACAGTACTGTGTGGAAAAACCGGACATTATAAATGATCCGATTTACAAAACAAACACTGCATATTAGCAGTGAAAAGTACAAATGAAGTGCTTACAATACAGCATTGATTACTGTTAACAGAATTGCTATATATATATATATATAGTTTACAGATTACACACTGGGAAAACGTTTTGCGATACATCGTACAGATAATGCGGCCACCAAGGAGACAAGTAAGATATTAATTCATCAATGGGAATACCAATCAGCCTATCAGCTGCTAGAGAAGGAATTGTGTTGCTTTCAGAAGAGAAAACAGTTTTGATGGAAACCGCTAACGTCACATAGGCGAAACATTCCGCCACCTACCTTGACACTGGAATCCCTGTTTCCCGAATCCCCTAAAATAAAAAATATGAAAAATAGTTATCTTAGTAATGTGTTAATTCATTTATAAAGCTATCAACATTAAACGTGTTAGTCATCACGAGATCTAACGTTACTGGTGTATCTTATTAATGTACAGTGGCGTATCTATCATGTAAAACAAATAAACGTTCCTCGTATTTTGCCTCCGTAATTTCGTTCGTAGAGGACACACAGCACGGGAAACTTACATTATTTATACGTTTTATGCACAGCTATTCTTCTGTAATACAAAAATAACTACAACCATATTACGACCACCGTTAGAAACCATAATTACAACTCTCACTAATAACCGGTTTATTGTATCAACTATCGATAACTATAACTATGCTGCAAAATGTTATTATTTACAGTATTTCAGTATTATTTCAGGCATCGTGATATGGCTTGCTAGCTATCTTAATTTGCATACATGTCTGGTGGAAGGCAATACTGGGGTTTTATATTCCATTATTACGATATATGTGAAATGTAAAGTTGATTTGCTCTACAAAAGTGATTTAAAAGTCCTGACTATCGAATGTCACCTGTGACCTATGCTACGAAAGTATCTCGCTAACGCTATGTAGCTAGCCACCAGTCAACTCTCCTCCCTGGTCCTGTGACAACCGCGCATCTCTAAAGTTTAGCTGTTGCCTCACCAGATAAAGTCCGTGCAGTGGCTGCAGAAGGTCGGCTGCTTGAAGAAGCGGGCAATAAATTTGTGGTCTTTAACTTCGTGCACGTTCTTCTGTCTCAGGGCACCTTGTCTTGCAAACCCCCTCATGGGTGCACCTTCTCCGTCGCTGCTCACTTGCACGGGATCAGCCATTTTAAACACGGAAGTGTTAAAAGTAGAAGTTTAGTTGCGCGTATGTGTGTTTCTGTTCGAGTCTGTATGCAGAAGCAACTGTGGTTACAGTATTGGGCTTTTGGCGGCGAGTCTCCGCTTCACTCGTCACACTACAACCCGCTACCTCCGACGCGACTGGTACAGTGAACTGTAGGCTGGAAACTCGCCGCTATCCAACTCAGTCTAACATGTGATGTTATGAAACCCCGCCTCTTTCATTTTTATGTTAGCCCCGTTTTGCATACAAGGTTGATGGAATTGTCCAAGCACGTAATAGAAACGAATAGACCATACAATACTTTTCTTTTGTCGCAAAAATCCGTAAAATACCATTAGCATTAGCTTTCACCTGAAATCTGCAGACTGTTGCACGACTTAAGAACGGGTGACTGAGTGAAAACAGGTGAAATATGCCGTCCTTTTGTTTTCGATCAAGTCATAACTGACGTGTTTGTTGGACTTGAACTATGTCGTTTGGTTGAATCGTTGGCCCTTTTACTGAAGATTATTTATCGCCACCTTGAATAGGCCGCTTATCTAATTACTGATATGTGTTTCAGGAAACTGTTGCAGTGGCACCGAAACTCCGCGGTTGGCACCGAGACTCCGGCATTAGTCTCTGATTTGCCACGTGAGCGTCCAGGGTACTCAGGCCTCTAGATTCTCGCCCTTGGGTTCAAGAGCTTTATTACCTTCCCCTGCTGTGCTTACCTCAAATACTATTGCGGTGGAACTTCATTGTCCAGTCAACTTCTCTTTGCTTGAATAACAAATTCCATGTTACTAGGTGCCTCTACAATTAAATCTGGTAGGGCTGGAGAAAAGATTTCAAACTCAGGATCATTAATTGTTTTTTTTTTTTGTTTTTTTTACTGTGTATTTAATGAAATGTCATCTTTATGCCGGTCTCATGGTAATTTGATGCACAGTTTAATTCCCCTTAGATTTGCTTTAAATAATTTGCATGCATTAATTAACACGGGGTGCCAGTGCACATTGTGGATATCCTGCGGCCACTCCACTGTCACCCTCTTCTGGTGCATGTTCTCCATTTCCTCCATTTCCAAAAAATACGTGGTCAGGTTTTGGTGGGCTGTTAGACAATTCGCCCTCAATGCATACAGACATTGTGTACATATATATATATATATATATATATATATATATACGTATATACATACATCCACCGATATGGTGGAACGCCCTTCCTGAGGACGATCAGACGATGTGAGATCTACACCATCTTCAGGAGGAAACTTAAAACGTACCTCTTCCAACAATACCTAACACCTAAGTCCTGAAATCCCCCACCCTCCTCCTAGGAACGGTTTGGATGCTCGTGTTTCATTATTGATGCTTAAAATTCTTTTGTTGTTTAATTATTTTACTCATGTTTAGGCATAGATTATGATGGATAGATTTTGTGTTCGTTTATCATGTTTATTGATATGTTATCTCTTTTGCAGCATTAGTCTTATACCTGCTCTCAGTCATTGTCAATAGAGCAAGATAGCTCAGTTTTTGTATTGCACTTGAACCCTGAACCTACAGCACTTTTGTACATAGCTCTGGATAAGAGCGTCTGCTGAATGCCAAAAATGTAAAATGTAAATATATTATATATTCCTGTGCTCTTCAGATACTTGTGCTTGCCAAATGAATGTGAATGCATGAACCAAGCTTATAGCAGAGCTTCACTTATCCAATCCTTTGAATACATTCAAATTCAACTCATGAACAGGATTTGTGTGTATTTCCAAGTTATATTCCCATTGCGTTCGTGACTTTAAACTCAGCGACTTGTCACTAAAGAGGCTTCTGCTACAAAAGATCCAGATACCCTGCCTTTCAGGGTTATTTTTCTGCTCTGCTGTCGTTACGAAACATGTCCTGTAGCCGCTGACAATATATTCGCTGCGGTTGCTACGTTGGATCAATGCTAACATGTGAACCTCTGCCGAAATTCGTTCAAAGCGTTAAGTGTATGGCTTTGTGAGTTAACCCACAAAAATCGGTTTTGTTATATCTGAAGAAAGGCTTTTGATTACTTGTGCATCACAACGACATGGCTGTTTAGAGCAGACAATCAAAGCAGGACCCTAATGTACTGGATTATAAAATGTGCATATACTCCACTATTATATACTTATTCACCAAATGGAAATATTATACCTTCGGATTTCTCCGCTGGGAGGTTAGAATTTGATGCAATGCAATTGATGATTTAATATTTAAAATAGTTTTCTAATAAATAAAACTGAATGTGAAGCAGTTCCAATGAGAGCCTATGTCACTGAATTATTATTACACTGAGAGTGAAAATGAATTAATTATATCTTACTTGGTTGTTTTTAAATTAGGAACGTTGGGTCAGGTACTTGGCAGGTTTATATAAAAGGTTTAGCATGAAAAGGGACAGATGACTGATATCATCCTACCAGCAACAGGAGTCAAAACAGCAAGGGGGCTGGATGAAATGTTCTGGCTTTTGTCAGGGCGCCCTAGCATACGTTTTACGTTTTCGTCAGCGAAAGTGAAAGATGGCTATAGGCGACACCTGCGCTGTCTGGAGACAGCAGCTGCTGAGTTTCAGGAGTGATAAATCGGATTCATTAGCTAAGTTTTCATGTTCACCCACACGTGACAGAACGACGCTATTCTGTACGCCATTCCAGGTGATGTGCTGCGTATATTTTACAACTTTCTTTTCACCGCAACGTTGTATCAAGTAAATTGTAATTTTGATATGTATTTTGACGCATTTGCTTTTGTGACAAATGTGGTAGACGTGCGTCAATCTGGTGAGAACGCAAACTTTCCCGCTCGCTCTTCAAGAGGTGTCATCAAAGTGAAGCAAGGCTCTTCTGTGCGGCGCCGTATCTGAGCCTACGTTTCCTTCAATCACACACATTCACTCAGATTTCAATACAGTTTAATTTAAATAGCACCACTTAAGTTTTGCTGACAAAAATAGCTGTGGCACTGTCACACACCTTGAATCCAGCATCAACAAATAAGTGGATAGTATGACGAAGGCTTAAATGTAGAGGGTTTTAATATTTTCTTGCCCATGAAATTAAAGCTAGGCCAGCCTAGACAGACAGGTGGCTTGTACACAGGAGGCGCACACACAGGGACTTCATCCGCACACCTGAGTGTGGTTTGGTTGGTTGGACCACACTAAGGAGCTTGCAATAAAAGAAAAGCAGAGCTGTCTTGGGGAAAGGAAGTTTCGAGTAAAAGGTCTTTGTTTGGCGGGCTTTTTGTGCCGTATTAATGTGTAGATTATAAGCAGTTTTATTTAGTTTTTACCCCTGTGTTTCTCTTTGGATTTTTAATTGTCGTCATTAAAGAATGAAGAACATTAAAAGCTGTAAACCAGCCTTTTGCGTTCCTGTGTCTGACAGCTCCAGGACTGCGCACGCCCCGGAATGCGTTCCTGTGCCTGTCCGCTCCCGGACTGGATCTTATTTCCTGGAAATGTACTAAATAGAAACAATTTTGCAATATTCAAGAATCCTGTATGTCCTTGTAAAATAGTACTTGAGCTGCAATGAAAATTTGAGTCAGAGGTGAAATCCCTGGGCTGTTATCGCAATTAAAATAGCATAATATCTTAATGTAACCAACAAAGTGCTCGCTGTTCATTAAATTGGTTTTACATCAGGGATGGACAGCTCAGGTCCTCAAGGGCCACGGTCCAGTAGGTTTTAGAGTGAATTCTCAATTAGCAACTGTTTTTTTTAACCTGAAACACCTACTTAGGAGACTTCTTATCCAAATAATGACTTGAATTAAAAAATGAAGAGGCAGTGTGCAGCTCCTCAGTTTATCCATTTTTTTAAACACAGAAAGCATTCATCTGATTAAAACATTGTGATGGATTCCAGAGAACGTAGAGTAGAATAAACACATTTTTTATTTTTAAATAACTTAACAGTCGTTTCTACTTGCATTCATCGATTGAACAAGACTGAATGGACAAACCAAACCAACACTGAAAATGTATAACTGAATGGGAAAGACTTCTGGCAAAGAGAACAATTGCTGCTTCTTCATTAGGAAGACACAAACTCAGGCTGCCTCTTCTTTCGCCTGCAGTCTTTCTCTCCCAGGGCAAAACTTCCTGTTGTGTAGCAGTCGGGGGAAAACACGGAGTGCGATCCAAGTGCACGCTGTGGGCCGCATTGCCCACCTGCTCTCAGGCTCTGACCCGCAGTGTACCTGCACAAACGGCTCTCATCCACCATCCGCCCTCGCACTCGCCGCCCTCTTCTGCACCTACTGCAGAGGCAGCAGTGGGTCAGCGTGTGAGTGCCGACCCACACTGCAGACCACCAGGAACAGCGGAACCCTTTTCCCCAGGCCTCCAGATCGAGGTACGGGACCTGTTGTCTTCGGGCCCCCAGGGACCCAAGGTTATGAGGAAACATAAAGCAGCGAGGCTGTATCTGAAACATAAATGTTTGTTTAGGCTTACTAAATGCTATCCGTTTAATGTTACTCTTTTCCACTATATTTGAATATGTAAGTCCGCGTTAACTAGAGCTAACCAGGTTGTGTGGAAGTCGACATTTCTGCTTCCAGAATCACAGTATTCAATGTCAAAGCAAAATACCTGCAGAAACATTTTGCGCCGTTTGGGGCTTCCCGGGGAGTGTAACTTTGCTTTGAATTTAGGGTGGCTCTTTTAAGAGAGTATGTGAAATTTAATAGATTTCCAATGACGGTTTAGCACAAGAAATTTTGTTGATTCAGTTTTTTTGGTTCACATGACCTCACATATAAAAATAAGATGCATATTTCATTTCATTTTATTTATTTCGGATTAAACTGAGTAAATTTGAACCAGGATTTAAACCAGAACGTGTCCCACCGTGTCCCACTCTGCTGTGGTGTTCTTTAACTTTTGAGCACAACATTAAGTAGGTGGTGAAAGCTCTTCCGTATGACATCATGACATACCATCGGGACAAGATGAGAAAATACTCAGATGGTTAAGCTTAACACATCCGGAAGAAGGACTGACTAGATCTCGAACCCCCTGTAATTACACCTCAGAATCCGTTCAGTCGAATTCCTCGGTGTGAAGTGCATTGTGGACAAAAACTTCTGGATGTCACTGAGCAAAACCAAGGTAAGACAGCAAAGCAAAGGCGGCGAAACAGTCCGCACGCTTAAAGACACTAATATCTAATACAAAGCACAAGACCAGAAACCGGGGCGCGGTGTCTCTTCGCCTTCCTGCGCTTTTGGTCCTTTGCTCACTCAGTTTTTTAGGTTTTTAGTCTGTGCGGACTCACAAGTCTCCCTCACATTACTGTCTAAACCTCATGCTGTAGGTTTTTATCCTCTAGTTGTTATTTTTGCAGGTTATTTCTGGTCATTCCTGGTCATTTTACAGGTTATTTCTGTCGTCAAATGCCTCCTCTTTTAGTTTTATTTTGATCCTCTAATCCGTTTCTCTTTGTCTTTAATTTATCATCTGCCCACCTTTGTTCTGTGCTTTGTGTTGCCTCTACGTATAAAACGTTCTATATAAAATTTGATTTGATTTGATTTGATAAACACACACGCGCGCGCGCACACGCGCACACACACACACACACACACACACACACACACACACACACACACACACACACAAACACATTGACTCCATCCCAATTCCTGTAATGCTTATTTCTCAGAGAAGAAACAGCAAGAGATAATGAGAAAGTGGAAATTCCTGGCCATATGTTACAGATGAGTGTTGGACTGCCTACTAGTGACTTGTAATTTCCATAACTTTCCAATATGACATAACACTTAGTGAAGTATTATATTATATATTTATGTTGAAGAAAGAAACAGGATCCTGACATTTGTTCTAAATCGGGACAGTTTGAAAAGGTTGCCATGTTTGTTTGTTTGTTTGTTTGCCAGAAGAGTGTAAGTAATGTGTGAGAGGATAGTTTTGAGGCACTAATATGTGACTACCGATTATGGCTGTAATTTCAGCCGGCGGTGCCAGACTGCTGGAATCGAATGAAAGGTGAACATGGACTGATTAAGCAGTCCCTCCGGAGGTACTGGACAGCTTGCCTGGGATGACAGATACGTACCGCAGGCTCCAACAAGTTGGGCCCTGTATTGTCATGCCAGTTGAACAACAGTGAACACAATGACTGCCACGTTCACAGAAATGACCAAAGCCAGAAAAATACCAAAGAAGTAAAAAAGCCAGAACAGAGTAAAGAGAATAGAGTTCTGGGAAGTCCGGTGCGCTTGCGGTGTGTGTGTGTGTGTGTGTGTGTGTGGGCGGGGCGGCTCTGTGACCTGAAAGACATGAATTCCCTACATGTCTGCTATGGCAATGGCCTTATGAAAATGAGACACCAATGCTTCTTACAATGCGTCTTCACCTATGTGGCAATTACTTGCAGTGGATTCATTTTTATCGTCTGAACTGACTGGCAGCTCTTTCCTGTGTCATTATATCCGGACATGTCACAGATTATTTGTAGAACCTCAGATATATATCTTATTGTATGGTATAGGAAGTTTGTATGGCAGGGTTCATATGTGGGGGAACGTGTTCAGGGGGTAGGCCCAGTCATTTAGGTTCAGAAGGCTTGCAACTGGATAATAAAGGAGTAATTGTGGTATGATAGGGCCATTCACAACTGTACTCATTACATAAGTGGTGTTTATTGTCCCTGTGAATTCGAATGACCACAGGTGATTGTGCGCAATGTGCTTATAAATGTAAAATGTAATTCAATGTTTAGTAATCACCCATTTTTAAAAGGACAACCATCTATGCATTGCAGTGCATAGAAACATTCAAACAGATCAAATTAAGTTCTTCCAAAAAAAAGAAAGAAAAAGAAAGTAAATATATTGTGTAAGGAGTCCATGCCTGGCGTTCCGCTTATCTAACGTCATTGCATACAAACTCCATCGTCTGGTGAAGGGTGGCTTACTCATATATGCAGGGATCGCAGTCCTGCTCCCTACAAGCCGATGGAAATGTATAAACTTGATGAGAGTACGGGGGCAGGTAAATTATCGAAAAGTGTTTAAATACTGGCGCTACTCCTCCAGCACCGCTGCATTGGGGAGACTTATATTATCACAAGAGATGAGCGGTGTAACCTCTTCACCAGCATGGCAGTAGTGAATATAATATATTCAAATATATTATTACAGTGTGCTTTATTTTCACTAAGCAGATGATGTAAGGCTACATACGACTATTAGATATACAGTATAGTGTAATAATGCTCACATTCGTTAATAAATGTATGGATCTGTACGCTTATGGTGACTGAAACGGACGAACTGTTGCTCTGTGAAGTAATCCGATCATTATTATGGGTTTTGCTCGGTCTTTTAAGGTCACCTCATTGACCAAAATTAGTTTCTCCAAATGACCCTATCTTATCTCAAACTATGACTCTAACTACATCTTTGTAATCGCATAAAGTTAATTCAGAGTTAGGAATTCATACGGAATTAGTTAATGTTAAATTCAAGTGAAATTGATTCAATTTCGTGCAGAACCAATAATATTATTGTGTAATTTTATTTACTGCCACTAGAGGAGCAGCAAACTGTCGATTTAGCAGTATTGATTAAAGGAAATCTTCATAATGCAGTCCCTGTATTAAAACTATATCATTTTAAATTTTTTGTTGTATTAAAACTTTGTTTTGCATTTTTGTAGAATAGGCAATTGTCTCCCAAGCTTTAAGAAGAATGTAATTTTACGCTGTTCACAGAGAGTTACTAGTGAGAAACGAGGCTAGATCGTTCTCCCCCATGGCAGTTACCATGACAACCTGGGAATTTCTCTGCAAATAGCTGTCTCGTTATAAAGGGCAGTTGGAGCTTTTTGTATTCATATCAGCTGAGTTACCTACCAACACTTCGTACATCTTAACGAATGTTGGACATCGGAGTTTAGCATAGTTATCATATTTATCATGTTGCACAAATAGAAGCTGTCAATAGCCAGCTGTCATTTGTACAACCTAAAATCATTTGAATTAAAATGTGTATTAAATGTATCCTTTGCATGACAACAAATTAGGTTTTTTATGGCAGTTTTTTTTCTTTCTCAACCATCCGCGAATCTGTGAATAGCATTTTAAATGTTTTTTAAAATACTTTAAACTGTTTTACGTGTCTGTATGGAATAGAAATATGTCAAGTAAAATGAACAAACGGTAATGAAATATCTGCTAATAAACTGCCAGACATTTGAATTTGATTCGTCTGTCGTTCGGCCATCTTTTGATGTGGCAACGTCACTTTTGGAATGTAACATCAGACTGGTTCAAAGGTAAAATGCATCAATCGTACTTACGACTTACGAGAAGAAGTGTTTTTCAGATTTTTTGAAAGACAGAGGGAAGTGCCCGCATTGAAATTAAGTTGTCAAAGTTTTAGCATGAGGAAAGGTTTTTTTTGATGTTGGGCTGGTCTCAAACTCAAATGGGTCAAGAGACATCACGCTTTGCTATGGCATCACCACGGGATCAATCGGAACCATGTTCACGTTGTGGACCCTTATCACCCTACCGATTTCCAGCTAAATTCTCAAAATTCGCATAGTTGTTATCAGTTGTTGGAAAATTTTACGAAAGAATAATAATAACTGCTTTTACCTATTTACATGTCCATTTCATGGACCATAGGCACCGTCAAAAATTTATCAAAAGTACTTGTGATACCTCCAATAGCCACAAGGGCGAACTAAAGATGCGTCGACAATACGTTAGATTACAGAATAAACACTATAACTAGAACTATAACTATAACACAACCCATCGTTCGTGAATGAATATCCAAAGTGGAGTTGAAGCCTGAGGTCCAGAGCCGGGAAGCAAAGATCCCTGGTTAAAGAATATCTGGCTATGAGTTTGGTTTCAGCTCAGTTTATTACCATACGGGGGTGTAGGATAATATTCCTTACAAGTAAAGTCATGTATTCATTGTCATTCCTTGTCCAGTTTCACTTTGGCTGAGACTAAGCCGCCACTGAAAAAACATGTTATCTGTTTTTGACTGATAATGCCGTTAAGCATCTTCTACTAGCTCTGTAAATAAGAACAGGTGCTACAATTGCGTTTAAAACATTTTACATTTTTTTTCATTTACCAAATAGACTTTTCTAGAGTGACTTCGTGCGTACAAAAAGGTCAAAACAGGCAAAACTACGGGATATATTTAGACACTATTTCATTAACCTCACAGCAAAGTAAGGCAGACAACAAGTGTTGACGTTTTTATTTAAACAAATGATCATGCGGGCTAAATATCAGAGCGTAACAGGTATAGCATTCATTTACTAAAAAAATGTTTAGTATCACAATGACTGTGAAGATATATAGAAAGGATTGAAGATGTAGCGACCTAGTAGATTATGGTTTGTAAAAGCTGGTTTACACAGGGATGAGAAGAGCCAAACCAAAACCTGGACAACATGCCCATAGCAATAAATAAAATCGTGTTTATAAGCGTTTTTTTTGTGTATCTTATTCAATCTACTTGTAAAAATGTATTTGGTCCCAGCCTCAACATAGACCGTTAATTTCGGGATGCGGCAGACGTTCCAGTAACACAACGTGGTTTCATTTTTACGATCTTAAAACAATAAATAACCACATGTGGGTTATTTTGATTTGTATTAAGAAAGCCAAGAGGTAAGAGCTATGAACTAGGTGAACTCTCAGTGGATCGTTGGAAGTTGGTTAAACAATTACAGGGACCGGCATTTTCTGCATTTTTGCATGCTCACATTAGCACTGTGGAGTAGAATAATTGTAGGCTTAAACAACGAATCTTCTTAAAGGACTGCTTGCGGATATGGTAAGTCTTTTCTATCTCAGTCTCCAAACACAGTCCTGTCGGTTCATTCCCTACACAAACTGGTAAGAATTGCCCCACAACAGTGAAAATTACTCCCCAAAACCACGAAATCCTACATTTAATTTATTCAGTTGTCAACTTCCTTTAGCTTACCATTTAATGATGCCCTGTATTTAAACACAGAATGAGTCTGGAGGTGGTGACGCTATAAGCAGTGAGTTGCTAGTTCCAGAATCTAGACTTTGCCCCCCTGGAGCGCACTTCTTTGCACTTTCGTTTCAAAAGCCCGAACTCCCAGAAATCACGTGACTCAAAACAGATTAGTTTACAAACCCAGTATAATCTAAGCCACGTTTTCCAACAAGTGTAAACTTACAGCTTGTTTAGAAAGCCAAAGAAAGTAAACTCATTTAAACTTCTGCAATATACGTCCAGCAGTATAGATTTTTAAAATGTACATTTGTGAGTTTTGAACTTGGCGTATCACAATTTCCAGTGTAAAATGGTTGAGAAAACCTGGCAGAGAGTATAACCATGTAGCTTTAACTGGTTTCATGTGTCAGTCATCAGAACCCAACCAACTGGACATTTTAAAGACTAAGCGCACTTCTAATATTTCAGGTGGCTGTCGTTGGGGTAGCTGCCTGGCGAACTTGGTTTCACTTTCACTTTACTATAAACTGAGGGCTCGATCAGAAACATAGAAAATGCTCGTCAATCGCGGTCATCAAGGACAAACTCAGTTGCACCTGTTCATTGCATTAGCGTGATTCAATTGACTGGTTTCACAATGACTAACGAAGGCTTCGCGAACGCTTCGACTGGATTTACAGCGCTTGGTTCTGCTTGCTTTTAAGATTTTCTGAAGATGAAAGAGGTAAGAGGAAAATCAGCCAAGGTATATTTACTTATCCTTCTGATGACATTCATCATTCAGCCACTAGGCAGATTGGGCTGATGAAGAGCCTTAGAATGTAGCTAACCAACAGACGTAGAAATTTAGTTTTGTTGAAAGTGATTTTTTTTTTTTTTTTTTTCACACAAACACTCAGTCCCTTATTTAAACATTAAAACTATTTGTATGTTTATCTGTATATAGCATTGCAAATATTAATATAATTCCAATCAGATTCATTTTCTCCTTACAATTTGAGATTAGGAGGCTATCTGACTAAAATTGGCTTTCACTGCTGATATATGATCACTTGAACCAGCACATGACCAGCCATTCTAATTACGACCTGAACCAGCTGTAAACACACTCTGTTCCCAGAAAGCAGGAGATAACGAAACCAAAATGAACAAGTCACAAAAACATTGTCATCAGAACTGAAACACTGGGACCTCTCCTTAATTGAATCCATTGCACTTATCTACCAAGCAGAGACATTTATATCACGTCGCAAAAAGAACTGAAATCTGAATCAGATCAGCCCCTTCCGTCCTACGCTGACTAATGTTTCAAAACCATGTCCAGCTTAATAAAAAGTCAACCCACAACTAAAAACAAGTTTGCATTGTGTTTATATATATACTATTAAATCTTTTTATATGTGAGTGTCTACACGTCCTGATGACCTCGCAGCTACTGGATAGTTGCCGTTTTCCTGGAAATGAAACTTACCAAGGCATTGACAGAAAAGTTTCTAATGCTCGATTTATCCAGTTTTATCTTTAGGCCAGGATAGCAGTCATGCACAACGTTCTAGACATAACACTTCACTGATGTTTTCATTTTAAATGTTATAACTTTAGACGATTTTATTTATTTGTGTAATGTGTAATGCCTAGTAAAATGGATAAAAACGATGGTTTTAGATTTAGATCCATTGCATGCCAGTTTTGATGGGATAGGGATTGAATGGCCCTACTCGACTGTTGTAAAACATTCAAAAACATTTTAAATCCGTGCCCCCTGCCCGCAAATCACTCCTAAATTACCTTTTTACGAAGCCACTGTCCAATATTTTGCTCTCCCATCTGTTATCGGAATGCTACCACCTACATAGACAGCATTTCCTACGTTAACAGCTAAAAATATAATGGACTGCTACAAAAATATCCCGATGTTCACCAGAGTTGTTTCGCCAATCGTGAAAACGCGACGAAAAACAGCATGGCCAAGTTGAGTAAAAAACAAATAAATATTCAGATTTCGGAAGCTTTTTTCCCACTACATTTACCACTAAGTTTGGATCGAGCAATTGATTTCATTTACATATTGGCTCTGATTAGTTGGAAGTGAAACTTGAAATTGGAATTTTTAAAGCCGAAAACTAGAACTAGACCAATCCTCAAACATTGCCTATGGGTTTCTAAGAAGGGTGTTAGTTCAAACGAATAGGAAGATAGGTTTCCTGGAACATTAATCGTTCTTTGGAGTAGGAGGGGCCAGATGTTTTACATGTAGGCCTGGCACAAACTACATTGGTGACAGATACATACACGCGGTGAAATGTACAGGTTACTGATTTTCACTTTATCGCGAATTGAGCGTTGATGAATTGGGTCGATGAAAACAATAATCACCCTGTGCCCGAGGACCAACTGCCCCCGTTTAATCGGAAGTGTGCAGTCTAGGTCTTTGTACGGTTCGACTACCAGACGGATTTCAATCATATTTCTCAAAGAAACCTTTACGATTCCAAGCGTTCATCGCTCACGGTAAGCTTCGTTTATGTTTTGGGTGGTTTCCTTGAATTTCTCTTGTCGGAGTATTCTTAATCATAGCGTTGTTTTAAGCTATGAGGGCAACATCATAGCTTTTATAATAAAGCGCACGATTGTATTACGTTCCTACTTAGAGCGTTTTGTAATTAATCGAACAGTTATGATAGCTCCACAGCTATGAAGAATGGAATATAATAGGAACTGCTCGTCGTTGGAATATGCATTACGTCGTTTCAGTTGGCAGTTTTCGTGCTATTCCATGTATATCCCGCTTGTCTATATTCGCCTCACGGATTGTTTGGGGGAAAAGCTGTCGCACGACAGCAAGGATCTGCGTAGTGATTGCAGTTGAACGATAACGCGATACACCGGTCGACGCGGTGGAATCGGCTCATGTTTTCAAAGCACTGGGGGTTCCATGTCCATAAAACGAGTGGGGACTATTCAATGAATAAATAATTAATTCCTCGGTCAGGGCAACCAGCAGGGACGTGTTGAGTTAGAATGTATAGCAATAATTTAAAGCAATAATTGATTTTTATCCATATTACACAAAAATAACACGTTGATATTTAAAGATAAAATAAAAAAAGCCAATACTGAAAACTACAATCAAGATTGAATTTGTGATGATTTATTTGTCATTGTATAAATTTGATATAAAGTGCAACATCTTGAATTCAGTTTCGTTAAAGTTAGCAGTTACAGCCCAAGGCTCGGTTTTAACGGTGTTCTAAACGTAGTAGAAAAATCCCATTCCTTATATTTCCTTTAGTCCTTCGTATAACAGCTGTTCTAAATAAAAATAAAAAAGTGTTTTGGGCAGTGGGTTAAATAATGACCATAAAATAGTTTTCCCCCCTAACCTTTAACTAAATAGTCTTGTTTGCTTTTCCTACCTTTTAGTCTTGGATCACCTGATGAAGAAGGCGATGGAAGTCTACATATGCTGGTCTACGGTATAGGATGGTAGCACATAATGGCGCAGAAGGCAACGCAGACGCAGCAGCAGAAAACGCAGAAAGGGTTGAACTCCCAGAGGCCGAATTCCTTCCCCACATTCCCAGGCTGCGCCGACGTCTCACCCCGAAGGCCGAGGTCCAAACGCATTTCCCGACCTTCAGGGACGATGGCTTCAGTATCATCTCCCGGACTACCGCCATGCTGGAGAAAAGTGGCTTCTACTGGGGCCCCATGACCGCGGAGCACGCGGAGGCCACCCTCAAACGGGAGCCGCTGGGAACGTTCCTGATCCGAGACAGCAGTCAGAAGGATTTCTTCTTCACGCTCAGCTACAGGACCTCAACAGGCCCTGTCAACATCCGCATTAGCTTCCAGTGTTCCCGCTTCTCCCTGGTGGGGAGCAGAGACTCGTTTGACTGCCTTTTCAAGCTGCTGGAATATTACATCGCTTCACCTAAGAAGATTCTCACTAAGCCTCACAGGAGGGTAAAGCTACAATCTCTGCAGGAGTTGTGCCGGAGAAGAATCATTGAAACATGCGGTGGGGAGAATATAAGCAGCGTCCCTGTGAATGCAGTCCTGAAAGACTTTTTGAAATCCTTCCCTTACCGAATATAAAGACCAGACTTATCGCATTAACTCACTGCTTTAACACGTGGAGGATACTTGACTAAGCGTTTGCTACACTGCTCTGTCATAAGCAATATAGTTTTTGTAGCAAACTTGGGTATTCTAAAACAAGACTTGAAGACTCTATTTTAAAAGTTTACACCACCTGTGATTGTTTACACTATGCAGGGCACGCGTCATCCTGCTGTCATATGTCTGCTATGCAGATGTTTTTAGAATTTTTTATGGAAAATAAATTTTATTTTGAAAATTTAAACACTTATATTCTTGTGACTTCTTTGGGAGGGAAACGGATTGGATTATTTCAATACAAGATTCACAGCCGTGTTGACTCTGCAAATACAGTCATGTTAAGTGCATTGGATAAGATATGGGATTTGTGCTGGACAGCATGATTTTAGAACCTAAAACGGCATTCAAACAAACAAGCAGATCCATCCAGGAAATTCCATGTTTCGTATAGAGCTTTGTACCGTTACTTGGCTTAAATTTAGTTTCCTAAAATAGGTTTTATTAGGCTTATTTAAACGATTGGTGGTAATTCCGAATGGCTGGTGATTGCTTTATATTGGTTTCTCTTAACTTTAACTAAGATAACAATTCTCTTTTTATACAGCCCATGTCATTCATCACAATCTGATGCTCAATCAGTAGAAGTCATTACATTACACCAGCAGATGATGACTGTGAGGACTGATACCAGAGACAAGAGTAAAGGGGAGGCACCAGAGGTGGGGTTACAGTGACAGTAACTGGTTATGGTTTACAGAGACATTTACAAGAAACGGAGTGGGCAGAAATTATGTAGTTCAGAAAGGGGCAGGGCTTGTCTGAGAGACACATGACTTGGCGATAGTAATGTCACTGATTATTAATCATAAAAAACCCCAACCAAAATCATAAATAAAAAGGCAGAGCAGTGTTCAGGTTCAACTGGCAGAGATATCCCCATGCCTAATAAGTGATTATATGGAATAGCAAGAGTGTAAAAATTGATAATGCATTTGTTCTTACATTTTTCTAAATAATATCATCAGTAACCTCTACAAAATACCAATAATGTTCTACTTGCATAACAGCACCTAATTGAATATCTAAATACATTTTTACTTTTATGATTAATATATACATTTAAAAAAAAATAAAAAAAATATATATATATATATATATATATAAATCTTTATACCCCTTTCTATTGTGTAACATTTTATAACAAAGAAAGGCTTTTGAAACGCAGCTGTCTGTTAGGGATTTTCTGAAGTTTTACTAGGAAAGAATTCTACTTTTTCGACTCCGGCTTCCTGGTTTCTTTCTTAATGATCGCTTTTAGGAATCGTGCCACTTTACTGAAAAGGGAATCAGCAGAGAAAGTGAAACCAGTCAGATGCGTATCGAGAAAGGGCTCTCAAACTTTAAGTTATTTACTTTTTTAGCCGATAACTCTAGAACATTTTAATAAAATTCAAACATAAGTTTTAACCAAGAAATATGGACTGAGTGACTTTGCCACATAGGCAAAAATGACGGAACCTCGCTGTGTTTTATAATACTTTTATCAAAACTTCCTACAGCATAGTTGCTATCTGTAAAATTGATTTTGCTAAAATATACTTTTCAGATAACCGGTTTTCGAGTCTTTCTCAGGACACGAAAAGTTCAAAATCAATAGTAAATAAAGGATCAAGTACCTCTGACTACAGTGAGTACACACACATACAAACACACACAGACACACGTTTTGACATCACCGTCTATATGCGGCCGTGATAAGAACGACACAAAAAAGAGGTTTCGGCATATTATCGCTTCCTGGAAAACAAACGTTTGTGTTTTCCCCGAAGAGACTTGCACTCTGCAGAATCTGGTCGCAGCTCACTCGCTAGCCGTATGGTGACCACGAACGTTGGTGAATCCGAGGCGCCAAGACTCAACTCCTTCCCCTACCCCTTGTTGTAGGGACATCGCACTTCCGTCCAGGAAGTTGATTAATGCCTTACTTATCACATCCGAAAGAATGGTTCGCAGGGAAATACTTTATTTACCATACATACAGATGCGTTCTCATAGCAATTTCCCATTTCAAATGATCTATTCGGGCGCAGCAATCCTTTTAAATTCTGTCATTTTCCCACCACGCTATATGAGATAGCCAGGCTCTTAAATGTAATCAATGAAATAACCAATTAATGAGATGCTTACTTTTCAGAGTTCAAATATTTCAAATGTATGTTTGTACGGATTTATACTATGTCATATAACATATCTCAGAATTTCATATCCAAAGGACACCATGGATATCCTGGATATATTACAGATGAAAGGGAAAGGAACATTTCGGCCATTAATAACCCGTCTACACACTCTCGTTAAGCAACATTTAAATTTAAAGCTAGCATCTAAAAAATAGAAATACTGATACATTACAAACAGGGTAAATTACAAACATTTGGCTTCAGCTCTCAATAGTTTTTAAGGAAAGAAAGGTTTAAGAACTACGAAATTAAGTCAATTAAAATACTGGTGCACATGGAAGATAACATTATGAAAGGTAAAAAAAAAAACTCGTGACAAGAGGTGTGTGCAATTTATAACAACTTCGATTTCCATTCTGGGCTGCAATACATAGAAAATACACCCGATTCGGACGGGGGGGGGGGGGGGGGGTGGAAAGAAAGAAAAACGCAGGCAGTGTGCCGCCCGATGGTTTTCCCGGACGGGCGGAGTGGGCGGTTACACCCCCCCCCCCCCCCCGCCCCCCCCCCCCCCCCCCCCCCCCCCCCACTGATAGCCTTACTCATGCCTTGAGCCGCCCTATTGGTTTCCAGGAAGGCGAGAGATGTCGCTTACACCCCCACCCCTCCCCCGAACATCGTTTTTACTCTACACTTCAGGGTTTCCATGACAACTATACCCAGTTATACAAATCTTAAAGGTGGTTGCGTTGAGTCACATCGTTAGCCACATTGAGGTACACGTCGAGAATGGGTGGACCAGAGTGGAAACCGCACATTCGGCGCTGCCAATAGTCGATTGACAGCGATAGACGCCTTCACACTCACTCGCCTTCTGCTCGCGGCGTAGAGTTGTCAATACCTCCCCCCGATGGTTCTCGTTAACGAGCACACGGGGGGCAGAGCAGGCCAGTCGCTATAAATTCAGTGTAATGTTTCATTTTTGTCCTGCATTTTATTTAGTTGAAAGAACATCTGAGCCGATATCATTGCACTGCACTACGGCTGTCATGCCGGACAGGCTCTTTGGTTTCTGATACCATGAACACAAAACCACAGCCGACTCACAGTCAGCGCCTGTTCAGAAGAAAGAAAGAAAAAAGTTCGATGAGGCTAACTTCACAAGAAAGCATTAGCCTCGCTCTTTCTCCTGAAGCAAGTGGGAGGGTCTGATGCATTCCGATAGTCTGGCGGAATGGCGAACTTTTAAAATGATTTTATTTTTAGGGTTTATTTTAAAATAGTCCCCACTCGATCCAGAATACCGCGAACTGCACTCAAAACATGGTGAGACCGAAGACCCTTAGGGCTTCCCGTGCCGCCGCTGCTCTGCTAAAGGTGCGCACACGCAATCCCGCAATACAGCACGTAATTGTCGATCATTGCACGAGTTATTTATTTATTTATTTACGTTAAACCAATTTCACCACGGGCCTGCGCTGGATCTGAGAATGTGGCCAATGTTACGGAGGTAATAAGAAGTGGAGGAAGTTGGGAGGGAACCCTCATGTTATGATAAGCGCATGTTTAGCTAGAACAAACCTGTCGCACAAAAACGCAGGAATCCATCACTACCGGCAATCATTGCCAACTCACTGCAGAAAAAGCCATTCAAGGAAACTTGATGAACTATCAATAATACAGAGAAGAGGGAGAATAAACACTGTAACTATCAGTACAGTAAAGCTCAATAATAAATAAATAAAAACTAAGCAACTTCCTTGTCCCGAGGTTACCTCTCCAAATGACAAATGTTTAATCATTTGACCTGAAGGAAGCAATACTTGGAAAACTTGCCAGTGCCTGGGCCTGCTGCTATCAGCAATGTTTCTCAATAACTGGGGAAAAAGGAATAAGTCCTTTGGCAATGCTGATAATCAGATGTCATTAGAAGGTCAAAGCCTGCGATCTTAGCATCCATCGTCTTTAAAAACAAAAACAAAAAACAAACAGTTTAAGTACAGCCACTGCACGGGCTATGGAACACCCCACGGGTACCACAATGCCTATGGAACACCCCACGGGTACCACAATGCCTATGGAACACCCCACGGGTACCACAATGCCTATGGAACACCCCACCGGTACCACAATGCCTATGGAACACCCCACCGGTACCACAATGCCTATGGAACACCCCACCGGTACCACAATGCCTATGGAACACCCCACGGGTACCACAATGCCTATGGAACATTCCAATGAATGGAGTGGTCAAACACTACCTTGGCTTGTGTGGTACTGAAGAAAGAGAAGCAGTGGGTCACATGTGACCACAGTATAACAGAGTGTTCCTCAACTGTGTGCGTGCATCAAATTAGTTAGTTTAAACTGAGCACAATAATTTATTGCAATTCTTTAACAATTTCCAAGGGTAACTAATGCATCAGAACAGATCGAAAGCAGATTTACATAACATAAAACATGCAGTGACACAAATATTCCAATAAAGTTTTTTTTGTGATATTGAAAACACAGCCATACCTGTACAAAATGGTAGATGAGATATACTATTGCTTTCATTTTGCCCGTTTCACTCTTTTGTACACACAACTGAAGCCGTGAGCGAAACCAAAAAAAGGATTTCACAAACAGAGTTTACAGTTGCAGCGCATCACCATGGCGATATGTTCCAGCCTTTCCTCGCGCAGCCAAACTGCAGCACAACGAAATGGGTAAGAGAGAGGATCCAAGATAACGCTCTCCACTCCACTGTGGGGTTGGCCTTATTAGACTTCTTCATATAAACCTTTAATCAACATGGGTCCACCGTGGGCTTAGTCAAATTCTCTCTGAAATGTTACATTTATGTCTGCGAAGAATGCATCCCCAAGATTATACGTACTCTCTGTCAATGCTGATTTACAGAGAATGAGAAGATCACGGGCTAAGTTAAAAAAATCTTGTCTTAGAAGCGCACACACACACACACACACACGCTCATTAGGACTGAAATAACAGCAGTCGACACGCTTTATTAGTAGACTAATGCAGCAGAGTCTATGTGGTACACTTTGTACGAAAACACTTTTTCCGGGTTCAGCTGGTGATATTACATCTTACATTGTGTCATTTACTTCAGAGTGTAAGTGAAGAGAAGCAGGAATGATGGCAAGTCTTATTCAGATCACTGCATTCAGAAAAGCATTACAGTTATACTGAAAATCAACCTAAAAAAATCAACCAAGAGGAGAGCGTAGAAAAAGCCACACGGGAAGTGAAATAATAGTAATAAGTAATAATAATAAGTACTTTAATTTACGAATTTAGGAGCCATTCGTGGGGGACAAATTTTCTCCGTTTCCCATTTTGCTTTTGTAAGCCTGCAGTATCCTCCGAGACAAATGATTTTGTGGTTGCTATACATATGCTCAGTACAGGTCATTGGCCATATAGAGGCAGATCGTTAGAGGTGAGCCATAGTTGGGATGTGTGGGTTGTTAGAACCGAGCCGGGCCGAGTTAACATACAAGCAAACAAAAAGCGTCGGCATCTGTTTTCTGTAAAGGTCCACTCCATCTCCTATACCAGCCTAACCCTAAAAAAACCTGGTAATACCTGCGTTAAGATATAATTGTACATTCATCAGTGGCTGACTGCTAAAAACCAATAAGGGAGACGCCCGACCACCCCTCCCCCCCCCGCCTGTTAAGGATGTTTGTATTGATAACACACACACACTCACACACACACAGACAGACAGACAGACACACGCACGTGCGCACACACACGTATAAAACAGCACCGTGCTGAAAAGCAGGAACGCACTTTAACCCAGCTGTGCTTTGACCTCCACTCACAAAGGCTATGAAGATCCATTCACTGAACGTCGAAGAAGAGGCTCCTCCCACGCCCCATGCACTGGTTGGACAAGAGGAAAGTGAGACAGCGAACCGACCAATCAACCAAAGGGAAACGTCTGGGCTGCTATTAGCGTTCCCCCTCTCTGCTGTTACACAATGGAAGTTCCCCTCGTGGGCATCTAGTCCTCTGACTGGGGCAGTGTGTCCTCCTCGGACCCTGGACTCTCCTCAGGGGCCTTGCACGGCGCAGAGGACTGGGAGCTGAAACTGTGCAGCCTAGGGGGGTCGGCGGGGGGCAGCAGGGTGAGGGAGTCCACGCTCAAGGCGTCAGCGTTGCCGTCTGAGAAGAGCGAGATGGCAGGCTGAGGGGCCGGGGTCAGGCTGGGGGCCAGGGCCAGGGGCGGGGTAGGGGCAGGGGCGGGGTCCGTCTCCGCACTGGAGGGCTTGGCCGGGGCGGGGGTCTGACTCACAGGCTCCACCTCGCCGGCAGAGGAGGGGGGCGTTTGGTCCAGGAATGCGGCATCATCTGTTCGCAGGAGACAGAAAACGTCAATGTGACACCCTCAATGTCAGCCTTACAGGTTGCAACTGACACACAAAGTGTTAAGTTTTCCTTTGGGTTAGCCTACTACCTCAAATTCTACTTAACACGACCAACGTTACAGCCTGCATTATAACCTAAGATTAGACTTGTGATGAAGATAAGGACAGAAACAGCATGGACTGCAAGGAGAAACCTGAGGCTGAGCCCAAATACAAATACAGGCACTAAAACACATAAGCAAAAACAAGCAAATACAGGCACTAAAAAACATAAGCAAAAACAAGCAAATACAGACTGGCTTCAACCCAAACTGAAAGAAATGGCGGCCAAGTGAGCCAAGAAAGAAAATAAACCCAGAAGCAGGGAGGCCAAAAAGCTGCAATGAGCCGAAAAATTTACCAAAAGAACCAAAACGCCACCAGGCGGAATTGCAAATCAATTCGTAAAGGCAGACAGAAGATGGAGAGAGATGGAGAGAGATGGAGAGAGGGAAGTGGTAGAGAAGAGAACACTTTTTCCTTTGTGGAGAAACGTGTGAAGTTCCCAGGGGATATTTTTCCTAGCCTACAGCCAAATCGTTAAATCTGTTTTTCTTTTGTTTTTTCTGTCTGTTGCTTCAGTCATCACTCCAGACAGATGGTGGCTTTAAACCTTGCCTTTTGGTTTCACTAGCTTGAATACTTCAAATAATCTGAAAATATAAACCAAAAAAAAAAAAAAAAAAAAAAGTTGCGGTTTTTAAACTGGAGCAGACTAAACAATCTGAGGTATGACTGGTGACGTACGACAACAACGCCTTTAGGGTTCGATACCATTTAATCTCTCCCTCCACTGCTCTTTGATGCTGAAGCAGATCGTCGCCTAGAGGGAGCCTTCAATGGCGATAACTGTGTAACCTATTCAAATGGCAGATTTTAAAAGACTGTGCTCCTGTGGGAATCGTCACCAGAGACTACACGGTGGTGGTGGTGGGGAGGGGGGGGCGTCCATCCCCAGTTGCGGGCATCCTCAGCGGTACCCGAGCGAGCGGGACAAAGACCTGCCTGGTCTGCCTCGGCCTTGGCTGCGTGGAGGTCTAAACCCAGTGTCCGCCGCGACTTTCGGCCTCAGAAAGACTAAACACTCTCCGCCGTCCTTTTCTGCCAGACCTGACTAGAGGAGAACAGAGGCACAGATCACAGGGCATGCTAGACAAACGGGACACAGGTGAGGTAGGAGAGCTTAAGGCCAAAGGAGCGATCACAGGGTGCATCCAAGCAAGAGAGAGCATGCATCGTAAAACTGTGGCGTGGCAGGGGAGGGGAGGCGGTGCGCTTTTATAAGCCACACCGCTAATTTTATCCAAGGTGCTGATAAGAAAACACAACATTTCTGCCTCGCGGTTCAAGCCTAAGGCCACTCTGCAGTCTAGTGTCTGGCTTACTTCAGCATTAATCTCCCAAGAGAGTCGTCTTACAGAACAAGGAGGAAGAAAAGTTTCAAGAAAGGGGATTTACAAACCAACATCTACCTACATAATCTCTCTTTTATTCATGCCCCACAGGTTTCATTACTAATGATACAGTGCAACATCTGTGTAGCATGAGTTTCTCAGAAAAGTATTTAAAACAAAAAAAGCAGAAGTATCTCTCAAGGGGACCGTTTGATATTAGCCCAGACGTTGGCTGTGGTAAAGCACTGTGTTGAGCACAACCACACCTGCAGGAAGGAGTGGACCCCTAAGCCAGAGGCGTGGATGTGCCCACACAAGTCAGGAGGTCCGCACGAACTGACAAAACATGCAATGCTGCAGACAAACTGCTTCTTTTCGGCAAAGTTAGCTTCGCTGGCGGTAGTGGAGCGGAGAGGGAGAGGGAGAGGGAGAGGGAGAGAGAGAGAGAGAGAGAGAGAGAGAGAAAGAGAGAGAGAGAGAGAGAGGAAGTCTGGACATCTGGGGAGATTAGCCAAACGGCCAGTCTCGGTTTCTCTACGGTGCACCGGCAGAGAAAAGGATCTCGCTCTGGGATGAGCTTTGGCATGGCACCGTTTGGAACACCTCCACCAAGAGGTGAGGTGACCCCAGCCCAGACACGTCCGGGGAAAAGCAGACAGACACCCGCAGACTCGGCCGGCACACAACCACGCTTCACAAAGATCTGCCTTTCCTTTAGCTTGCAAAGATCAGAGGAATCCATGGCTCTCTGCAAAACCGCAATCCACCACCACTTGACTTTTCTACACCACGTGGGACTGTCTGAAAAACTAGGCTCAGATCGCACACAGCGCTCAGTATCCAACCATCTAAGGAAGTGAGGTAGGGAGGGGATAGTCTACTAAAACTGCTACATCCGAACCACAGTTTATTTATTTATTTATTTATTTATAAACGGGGCTTTTTTGAAGAACGGATCATAAATAGGAAGGCCTCCAACCACCACATTAAAATGTCCCGTCAGCCCCTGTGCTCTCTCAATGAAAATGATATCGGATGAATCCCTCCCCATACAATACGCTGACCTGAATTTAAAAAGGCAGGGGTGGAGGGGGTGCCAAACGGACAACCTTTCATCCGGGCCGGGAGGCGAACATGAGTAGGGATTGTAATTCAAAGCACAGCCAAGGGAACAATCAGTGAGGGGGGGGGGGGGGGGGAACCACCACGGCTCTGACATTGGCAAGTACGGGCACGCATTAAAACGGTAACATCACAGTGCGTGCCAGGGCACAGCTCCAGGTGTTCTGTATTTTCCTGAATGAACAAAAGAACCAAAAGAACTATACAATCCAAGCAGGTGGCGAGATGCGTCACTGTACGGCATGCATTGTGACCCGGACGAGCGGCGAATGACGAGTGCACGTTACCTGAGGGGCTCTGGGCAGCCGACTGGGTGGAGGCGGAGTCACAGTGACCCGTGCTACCACTGCCGCTGGCGCTGGAGGGCGGAGAGGGCGAGGACAGTGGGGACGGAGTGTGCTGGTTCACCAACTGGGCCACTGCAAAGCCTGGAACACAGAGGGCGGGGTCAGTGGGGACCAACTGGGCCACTGCAAAGCCTGG
>JAOYSI010045450.1:0-27122 GCA_025775065.1 Hiodon alosoides | reverse complement strand
AGTGTAAAAGAAAGTGAAACTATGTATTTACATACATGCATGCATACATACATACATACATTTCTAGTATGGTAGGATGTATGTCTAGGTGTGTATGTGTGCGTGCGTCTGTGTGCATGTGCCTCTGTGTGTGTTTCTGTGTCTGTGCGGGGAAATGATTACGTCAGCCTGAGCTAGCCCTACGATTGGTTAGGGAAGTGTGGTTTGATTCACTACCTAAAAGCCTCAGCCTGTAACCCTTTATGAGGAGATCATTGGGAAGTTGTCGGCCAGGCTGGAAACAGTGCCATCTGCTTGTTCTGACCTGCAGCAATGCTAGGCAAAGGTTAGATTACATGACAGGCACTGCACAATAATCCATTGACACTGTAGAAACGCGCCGTGCTGAGTCCTTTTTCTAGTGAGTGGTGGAGAGTTGCAGAGAAAAACAGGCTCCTTCTCTGGAGGCAGGCTCACTTTGAAAATGCCTTCGTGTTCTCCCAACTGCTGCCTTTTGCGGGCCGTAGAGGTAAGCTATCCCTGCGTTCGGAATCTCTCGCCTTTCTTAATTTTTACCCCACGGTAGTCGTCTAACCGAGGCTCGCTCGTGGCTTTAAAAGATGCGGTGGAAAAAAAAACAACCTTTGATGTGCTGGAAACGGCTTCAGATGAATCCTTAACTAAATCTGGGTTTTCGGGACCAAAGGGAAACGCAAGCTCTGCCTGAAGGGGGTTTGATACGGGGCATGCCGTATTGTCGTAATTTTTCCTTGTTTGTTTTTTGTCCCTTCCCCCCATGTGTGTCATTTGATGTGTGGGTCTGGATCTGCATATACGTGGGGAGGGAACAGGTGGTCTTTTTACCGGCTTTCAAACATTGCCTGAACTGTTTTAACTTGAAACACGACTCCGGTGAGAGCTCTGTTTAAAAAGAGGGTTTAATTTTTCTTAAATACTGCGGAAACTGCCGTCTGTAGTAGGACCTGTAATCTGTACATTTAGAAGTTTAGGGAGAAGCATAGCTGAGAAATATTATTGTTTGAGCACTGTAGATGTTGTAGATATCTAGATATGTATGTTTGTGATATTTCAAAATGTTTTGAAATTGTGCTCAAAAAGTACGCGCGTGGTGTAATGTACGGATATCTGTCCCCGTCAGTTAGCATGTGTTTAACAATGCGCTGTTTTCTCCGTTTCAGATCATTAAGGTTTTTAGTGAGGACGGCACGGGTAAAGTAGTGGAGATCCCAGCTGACATGACTGCCAGAGACCTTTGCCAGTTGCTTGTGTATAAAAGCCATTGCGTGGATGACAACAGTTGGACACTGGTTGAGCATCACCCTCTCCTCGGACTGGGTAAGTGGGGAACGCGCACAGCCGGCCGCGCGGTTCAGCCGGTCGCACGGTTCAGCTGGACGCCTGTCGACTTCTTCCGCCAAAAAGCTGCTTTGTTGTTAATAATTAAAGTGTCTTATTTTGCTGCGCTGAGAGGTAAGACCAGATAGAAACAGACGGTTCCGTGTTTTCTGACACGATCTTTTGAACTGCCTAACAACATAGCGACTAACATAACGGGCTATCAGAGAAGTAAAGTCGTAAAGCAGTTATTTAAAATAATTTTTTTCCCCCCTCTGGCGGGGGCTGAGCTTTGCTGATGATACGCACTTTTCCACTGTGACGCGGTGCCCGTTTCCGTCCAGCTTATGCGACTGACTGCGAGAAGCCACTGGGAAAACCCTGACGTTATGCAGGGCCTCTTAAAGTGGTAGGAAGTAGGAGCGGGGCAGCTGATGACTGAAGAGCTCAGTGGCTACCTGTGAAATCGGAGATGAAAGGCTGACAGGAAGTTAATTTGCCCACCGGTCAGCACAGGGGCCTGTCCCGATGATTGTCATTTCCTTTTCTGCTCTTACCAGGCTGGGCTTTTTCATAAAAAAAAAAAAATAATAATAATAAATACATTTCTAGTTCCATTGAGGTTATTTTTGACTCTGAAATGATGGATCCATCGCACAACTGGAATTGTTTGAGATCCTTATCAACGACTTGTTTATTTGATTAGGCAATCAATTAGGCCGCGCGTGCTTCCTGATTTTGCTCGTATTACAGCACCAATTGCCATTTCTCGTATAAACGGCAGTTGCCCCAGCGTCTGTTGTTGCCTGAGAACGTGTTATCTAACACTAAATTGTCTACTTTAAAACTTTGTTTTAGTATATATATATTTTCAGAGTTCTTTAATTATTTAACTGGTTTTAATATTTCATACTCATCATAAAGGCAAAGCGAAGCCCATGTGTCTTCCAAAAAAATATATGTATTGTTTGCATTGTTGGATCATAAAAATATGGTTGTTACAAAAGAGAACAGAATAAGAATATGGTTGTTACATTCTGCTCACCTGGCTTATTTTATTTTTAAGCAGCTCAAATAATCTAAAACTGTACCCAGGTTTGCCTTAATGCTTAGCTTTTGAGCCTATATCTCCTGACTGGGAAACCTATTTCAGAAACCCAAAATTCTTTGTTGACTGTTTCCTGTTTATCATTCTAAATGAACTCTTCTGCCTGGTTTAAGTTTCATTACGATCATTACTGTAAATTGGCCTTCAGTTCATAATACATACCTGGTCCTTTAAAAGTCACTGGGCAGATTAAATTAATTTTGAAAACCATTCATTTTTATTGTTTAAATGCAAGATATTTAGAGATGGATAACGCTATTATTGCTTTCTAATAGTCTGTTTAACTTTCACTCTTAGTTACAATTATGCATTTTAAAGAAGGAATTCTACACGAAGAGATTGCAAAATTGGTAAATTTAACTTTTTACTAATTTTGATAATACTTGCTCTTAATTGCCTCCAAGAGTTTTAATGGGAAGACGTATTTTTTAATGCATACATTTTCTGCAGATATTGCTAGATTATACTGTAGAAGTTATGGAGGGCCTGGGTTTATTCAAATAAAACAAATTAGGTTTTAAATTAGGATTGTCGTGAACTTCATGTTAATGTGAAATAGGCAGGCTGTGGAAGAGCCTTTGAGTGTAAATTGTTCTTCACCAGTTAATAATCTAGTGTGAGGAGCCGTGATGTAAAAATTGGATCACAATTTGAGAACATTTTTGAATGGACTGACAAAGTATTGATTTGTTCAGTTTGTTCTCCGTTTTATGCGCTTGTCCCATAAAACACATTTTGGGAGTAAAAAGTAATACTGGTAGGAAATTGTGTAAGTGACCTTAACCACCTCAATTAGCTCCTCAGTAGCAATGGCTTTGCCTGAGGCATACTGTGCAGCTTGGTGGGCTGCCCCTACCGTTCAGTATTTAATGCACAAGTGTCGGATTGTGTATATACCTGGTAGTCACAATAATGCGACTGTTGCACTCAGGAAGAGCTTGGACATCCTGCTTGGAAAGAGTTGCTCACTCAAGGATTTTTTCCTGAGGGCAGCTAACAGCAGTCATGCCTTAAACGGGCAGAACGACTTGCTCCCCTGCCGTGACCTGGCAAGCCCCACATTGGCCGTCCGACTTTTGGTTCAAATCAGTGCGGTGGCTTAACACATTTAGAAACTTTATCGTTACTCCGTGCCGTCAGTGCTTGGGACATGATGGAAGATTTTCCCTTCCTTCTTACTTTGTTCACCCCCCCCCCCCGTCTTTATGCACTGCCCTTCCTACAAGAAGGCCATGCCTGCCAAAATCTGATTACAACTCTTAATTCTGCAATGGGATCTGGAAGACGTATGTGTAGCAGTGGAGAGTCACTTGACAAGCTGAGCTCACACAGACCACAATCCTTTGTGTGATGATGGCTGAGGGACGTAGAAGAACAAGTCCAGTCAGTGGACAAAGAATGGAAAAACCCGAGAATGGCGGCTGTACTGTGAATGAACATGCTTCCACACATCAGTGATTGGCATGCAAGAGGAAACCCAAGTAACATTAAATGGGGGTTATTGTTTGCAATCTCTTTTGCATGAGCTTCAGTGACAACGGCCAATGCCTCACGGGGTTCCTGTCTGGAAGGGCCAGGTTGGGTGGCAGGAAAGGCGTCCTAATTGAAGGGAAGCAGTGAGGGTGGTGGGGTAAAACAGGAGAGCGAAGGTAGACAGGCTATGTGTTCAGTTCCACATGGGTCATGAACCTCCTTCACACTTGGATTGCTGTGGCTGACAGTTTGTCCTGCACTTAATGAACTGATGCACAGTTTTGTTTCCGATGGCGAAATGTGCAGCCGGCTTCGAAATGGTGCGAGGAGCAAATTTCTCTGGCATGGCCCAGGTCCAGTCATTTCCCACAGCAAAGATAGTGACATTATCGGATCGCTAACAAGTATGCAGCTCTTAATTGTTCAGGCTGCGCTGAATATTTAGTTACAGGGTTTGCTGCTGTATATTGAATTATAAAATGTAACAAAGTGCATAAAACAGTTGACTTTGTTAACTGAATAAGTCTCATATGATCGTGTCTAGTTATGGGAACCCAGGTTTTTGTATGTGTTGGCCATGGTCGGTTTGATGTCAGTTTTTCTCCACAGATAGGTGTCTGGAAGACCACGAGCTGGTGGTGCAGGTGCAGTCATCTATGACGAGTGAGAGTAAATTTCTGTTCAGGAAGAACTATGCCAAATATGAATTCTTCAGAAATCCCATGGTGAGTCTTTTCCCTACATCTGTGTCCTAAATTTCCCCAGTCATTCCACCTAAAAAGAGAAGTTATTTTTAATTTGTGTGCACACATACAGCTGGATTTCTTTGGGATGTCCAGCGTAGTTGCTGTACTGTACGCTGGCTTTTACAGGTCTGGAACGTTTGTGGAGGCTAGGAAATGACATTCAGCACTTGAGTTTTCTGTAAATGTTTCTGTATGAATAATGTGAATTTGACTTCCTCGCATGAGTATAGCCCAAATATTGAAAATAGTTTAAATGCATACTCTGCAGTTATTTTATGTGCAATAAATGATGAAAACGCATTTTAAATCAGATTGTTTTTTTTTAATACTTCATCTGTGGAATATTGTTTTTGTTGAAAATAAATCGCATGACGTTGCTTGGCATTTGTTCATCAACAAACTTAAAAATTTAAGCTCCGAGGCTGTGGACTGTGTCGTTTTTATGCCAAAACAAAAGGCTATTGGATGCTTTATGCGAAATTCCACAACTACGTGAGAACTATTTTTTTTAGGTTTGCGACACTTAACATGTGATCTCCAGAATGTCATTTTATTCAGTACCTAAAATATATCAATCAAATTGCGTCATGATATTTATATACAGTTATATTCCAAAAATAATTTTTTACATTATAGTGTACTTGGATAAGTGATCGCAGGCAGTATTTATTAATGAAGGATTTAGGCACTAAGATTATTGATCTGACTTGTTGATTGGGACACGGCTAATTTGCGTTAGGTACTCAAACTCCTGTAAAATACCCATTGAATCAAAATGCTACGGAATGCTTAAGCTGTACAATTTGTTGTTTAAATTACTCTGAACTAAGAGGCTTGTGCCAGCATTTCTCTGGCATGGCCCAGGTCCAGTCATTTCCCACAGCAAAGATAGTGACATTACTGTATCGCTAACAAGTCTGCAGCTCTTAATTGTTCAGGCTGCGCTGAATATTTAGTTACAGGGTTTGCGGCTGTATATTGAATCATAAAATGTAACAAAGTGCATAAAACCGTTGACTGAATAAGTCTCATATGGTCGTGTCTAGTTTAGTATTACCATATTAATGTGTGTATGAAAATTGTCCTCCGATGTTCTCAGGTAACTGATCTGAGACATGTTATCTTTGTGGTTTCCACAGAATTTCTTTCCAGAGCAAATGGTTGCGTGGTGCCAGGAAACTAACGGCCCCATTCTGCCATCACAGCTTTTACAGGTATCAACTAGCTGTGCCCAGTAACGTTATACTATCCACACGTTCCTCAAAATGAGAAGTCTCTGACCTGTTTGCATGTCAGCCAACAGAATTCATATTATATTTTCCTCAGTGATGTCGTTCCCTTCACTTGGTATAACCAGCACTAGCTAATGGGGGCTTTTTAAACTGTTAGCTTGCTAGTACAAAAACATTAAATGTTTTTATTTCACAATTTGAATTTTTTTTTTTTTTTTGTAATTTGCATTAAGTTGTACAGTACATATTTTGAGTGTTGTTTTCCAGAAAGCCCAAAGGTAATACTGGGATAATCAAAATCTGGAATCTATCCAGATTTGCAAGAGCCTACAACATTTCTTGGTTTAAAAAGAACTGGCTCAGCAATCTGTAAATTTAAGAACGGCACAGAGGTTTGATTTTAACACGCAATTTGTGTCTTGTCAAAACCTGAGGCGATGTTGAAATTTGGCTGAACCCTCCATTAAATTGTCATTTTAATTGCGTTTTGTTGAGACGAGTTCAAACCTGTCTTTGCTTATTTGTAGAACCACAAACATATAAAAATCTGTTCTTAAAGAATGAAAAGGTGCTTGACTATATGGGGGGATGATATTTCATTGTTGTTTAGTCATGGGTTGAGTATTGATTCTGTTGAAGCAATTTAAAAAAATTATAGCACTAAGAGGAGCACTTATAAGGTCAATGTGTATTATTTTGTTTGTTTCTGATCCACTTTTTATGTGTAGTCGAAAAGTAAAATCTGTACTTTCTCCTCCATACAGAATTTCTTAAATTCCAGCAGCTGTCCTGAAATTCAGGGGTACTTACATTTGAAGGAAATGGGAAGAAAGTCGTGGAAGAAGTTGTATGTGTTTTTAAGAAGGTCTGGATTGTACTTTTCAACAAAAGGAACGTCTAAGGTATGAAAAAACCAAAATAAAATTTCTACCGAAGTCTGTTTTTGTTTTAGTTACATTAAGTATAATGTATTTAGTAAAAATGAGTCGTGCAGTTTGTTTTCTAAACTGCATTAGTGGATTAGGTTGTTTTTTTTTTTTTTTAAATGTTCGACATACAAGTTTTGTATCTGTTCTCTTCTGTTCTCTATAGTCTGATGTTGATATATGCCTTCTCTGGGTCGGTTGGACCTGTGTGGATCTGCCGTTAGTTCTCCTACTTTTTTATTCTTCTACAGGAGCCAAGGCATTTACAGTTGCTAGCTGACCCAGAGGACAGCAATATCTTCACAGTAATCACAGGCAAGAAGCTGCACAACGCTCCGACAGACTTTGAATTCTGCATTAAGGTTGGTTTCGGCGTGTCACCGAATTCAAATGTTAAAAATCATTTTAAATGTAACGATTGGGGTTTCATATTTTGCATTTCCTGAAACAAACTTTTTTTTGTTTTTTTTCCCCATGATTATTGTTTGACAAAATGCACCCCCAGGTTAATTTACTTAATAAATTGTAAAATTAAATGGATAGATTAGTTTATTTAAAAAAAAAAAAAAAAGTTTTTTTTATTGTTCTACCAAGAAGTAATTAATGGAATATCATCAAAATAATAATTATTATTATATGTATTTTTTAAATGTTAAATAATAGCTGGAACTTAAACTTAAACTTTTTTTCTTTTTAACTGCTGAGCCAGAATAGGGGGCGGGGTCGGGGTCGGGGGTCTAACTTGTAACATCTATCTAGATTTATCTACACAGACACATCCTATGTGAATTACTTTAGGCTTCCTCTTACCCTAAAGTTCCACTTTTTCACTTCTTAGCTGAGAGGAATCAGTAGCACTGTGGTTAGGCACTTTAACCCTAAATCCCTACCAATCAAATCCCACATCCAGCAAATATACCAGTGTTGTCTGTTTGGAGTAGCTCCGTGTCACTGGATGATTCACCTCTGACTAACTTAAGCTGCTTTCCCACTGAGACAGGAACTAGGCATATGCCGGTTTTAAGCTTAATCCAGTCAGCATCCAAATTCATTGGTACTTCGTTTGCTAACTTTCACACTGAATTTACACTGGAGTTGCACTGAAAAAGTAGCGGATTATTTAAACTGACGGGGCTAAGAGTAACTACATGGCTTTGTTTATTTTTAATCATCTTTAACCTGATGGTGATAAGGGCTCTTGTATCTGGCTTTTACAATAAACATGTTAGCTATTTTTTAGCATTAGTTTTCTTTTCTTTTTTAAAGTTTAATTCCCTAATATAGATGATATAGGTAGCGCAAACTAGTCCACTTGTATCAAAGTAGACTGCTGTCTGATTTACGTATTAATATTTCTTAATTCTAAACCATTGCAAGGTTTTATCAAAGCAAAAACGAAACCTGTTGCACACCGGATTAAACTGGTCTACAATTCTAGTTTCAGAAAAGTGATGATTTTTGCAAGGAGCAGAAGTTATGCTCAGTTATGCAATGAGCATCTCTCTTGTTTGTATTTTCGGATGAACCAATTTCTCGATTGCGACGTCACAGCCCAATAAGGCGAGGAGTGAGGTCAAGGAACTGCGGATGCTGTGTGCGGAGGATGAGCAGAGCAGAACGTGCTGGATGTCTGCATTCCGACTCTTCAAGGTACGAGGCTGGAAAGCCTGCGGCCTTCAGCACATCCCTAGTTAGGGTTTGAGGCGGAGGTGGAGCTTACTTCCCACCGGTGTCTCACCGTTACCCGGGCGATTAAGTCATCCCTTGCAGTCGCCTGTAAGAGCTTGGTTGTGCCTAAATGTGGGGGATCTGGTCCTTTTGCACAGCAAGCTTACCCAAATTTACTGACTTAATATCCAATCCTTCACCAATATTTAAGAGTCCTGTTTGTTGTCGGCCTTTTTGAGGTTTCGTTGATATTTATTTGCCACCGATTTTGTACTGCTATTCTGCTGTTAAATGATTTATGATTGTAAACTCGTGAAGAGTACAATGTTCAGTTTAAGGGAAAGTCATGAAAAGAAAAAAAGCATGATTAATTATACATTAATAATTGTATATCTTTTACAGTATGGTATTTTGCTTTATCAAAACTTCAAGGCACCCCAGCAGCGGAAAACAGTACTCTCACACTTTTCAACCCCAGTGGTAAGATCAGGTTTTTATTTGCATCTTCCCCACTTATCCATGCCTTGCTACTAGACGTCTGGGGCAGCCCAAATGTAAACGAGATGTAGTGACGAGACAGACAAATTATTTCTTTACCAGATGATTGAGAAGGCCCGGTGTCCGACTGTGTTCTACAGTTAAAAATAAATAAATTCAACCGGAAAATACTATTAAAAACCAAATATGGAATTTAAAAAGACTTAAAGGTGTTTCTATGAGTCTCTTAAAACAAATGGCAAGCTTTCTCGAACCTAGGAAGTCCTGTGAATAATAATGAAGTTTTCAGTCAGCCCTGCACCGCTACAGACTTCCATATGAAAGCAATAGTATTTCCTGTCCTTACTTGTCTTGGAGAGTTAAAGCTATGCTCACTCCGTTAAGGCAGGAACCCATTCTGCCATTTGATCTTGATGTTGGAAGCTGGGAGAGCAGCTGAGTAAATGACGGCCCTTTTTCTGGGGGCCTACTGTGCACCTGATGACAGAGCACTTTTAACTTTGTTGTGAAATGTTGCATGTCCTCAACATTTGACGGCGCTTACCGCACTCTGCTTGCAGTCCTTTTCATGGGGAAAGCACTAATATAGGGATAGATTTCAGGTCTGGTGGGGGTTGGTTTAAAAATACAATAATTTCCACCTCTGCACGCAAGAGTAATTTCTGACAGGGCCATGTAAAGGACAAACTAGGTGGGGCTGTAAGCTTTAGAAATAAGCGTACTGTTGGAAGAGCGATTGCCTGCCCTGTTTATTGCAGAGTGCACTTGGACCCAATTTGGGGGGTATTGCATGTTTTTTTTTTTACAATCTTTTCACAGCGAAGCGTGTCGGAGAACTCGCTGGTGGCCATGGATTTCTCAGGGAGAATAGGGCGGGTGATTGATAACCCCGTGGAGGCTCAAAGTGCTGCCATGGAGGAGGGCCACGCATGGAGGGTGAGTTCCAGCCCCTTTGTGAATGGCAGTAAATCACCTCACACGCTGGCAGAGGAACCAACTCCGGCAAACTGAGGAATGTGGGTGGGTCAGTAGATAGGCTTGAAGTGGGCGTGTCAAGGTTGTTTCCGCAGTTGAACCCTGTTAGTTTTTTTTTCGGTTTTTTTCTGCTTGCAAATTGGGGGTGCTTCAGCATGGCACTGGTTGAGAGGAGGAGTCGTAGTATACAATGCTCCCTAGAATGATTGCAGGGACTTCACATTTTCCTGTCTAATAGACAATAGCCACCACAGGATCTGACGGGGTAAAGAAGTGTCTGGGAAGCTGTGACACGGCTGCTCTGCCTGATGCCAATGACCCCGAGACAGCAAGAGTAGTCATGAATGTTAAACATCAGAAGTGGTACACTTGTCATCCGTCTGCCTTTGGGCTGATGTTACTTATCAGGCCTGTAGGAAAGATTATCTTGGCCTATGTGGACTGTTATTATCTTGGCCGGGTGTTTCCTTTTTTATGTGCCATTTCTTCAACATGTGGATAAGCTATCGTATTCTAAAGGGTATTGTGCATTGTGTTTATGATATGTCAGACAAAACGTTCCAATAACAAGTGCTATTTACAGTTGACTGCGAATGCATTTATGTTAATACTTGTATTCATACTGAGTAGGAAGCGTTTGATAGGCTGGGGTCAAGTTTGGTTATACAGTTTTATGTGTTAAAATAGTTGCACTAGGAGTTTTTTGGGTGACATAGTGTCCTGACTGGCTTTGCTCATTTAGCGGAGACAATAGACCAGTTCTTAACTCTTTTCCTTTCTTCTTATTCCCTGGTTTGCCGGGTTTGAAAAGCCTGTGTTTAAATTAATGAGGTGGATGAATAAGAGGGCACTGATTCTGCTGCAGTGTCTGAGGCACTGTTGTTTAAAAAGGACACTTCATACGTGACCCTTTTTCAGAAAAAATTAATTAATTAATTTTTAAGCAGAATTAATAAGGGGTTATCTGAGGAAACTAAATTTAGATCAGTTTAGCCTCAGCAGGGTGTGGATACCTGTTTTCAGGGTTTTTTTTATCTTCAAAAGGAAATGGAAAAATCAAAAAACTGACATGAACATACATGGGGTTAGACAAAATTATGGAAAGGAAAAAGTAAATGAATCGTAATTAAAACTAATATATTTGCAAATCCTTATTCGTTCATTAATATTCACATATTGCTTGGTATTTACATTATTTTATCTACCCCCTGTATTTCTTTTGTAGAAGTTGTTGAATTTGTTGGCTTTCACCACATTGTAGTAAAGCAGAGTTAAGATTTTTATCACAGTGGTTACTAAAGCCAGAGGAAAGCATATAGTTAATGACTTATTATTTTGATGGGTTTGTAAAGCATAAACTCTAATCTAGTTTGTTGTGCACATTCTACTTATTTCAAATCTGTAGGGCACTTACACACAGGGGCCAGCTCTTACACACTAGTCCTGTATCTGACGATCTTCGTGTCAGGACTAGGTGGGGTACATGTGCTTGTCCCCCTAGTCGTGAAGAGTTCTGAACTTATGACTAGGAGGTCAAGGTTCCAAGCCCAGGACGGACTCTGCTATTGTTCTCTACAGCAATTAACTCGGCCAGAATTGCTTCAATTAATCACTGCATAATAGCTACATAACATACATATTTTTTTCTTTGAATTGTCACCCGACTTAAAACTACAGATATGGATGTGGTACACCTGTTTGCTACCATGTAACACGGTTTATGTACTGTAGGGAAACTTCCTCAACAAAGCGTTTGTTTTGTACCTTTCAGAAGCGAAGTCAGCGAATGAACATTCTGGGTAGCCCCAGTCCCCTCCATCCCTCCTCTCTGAGCACAGGTATTTTCAGTCTTAAACAGAACTGATCAGATCGTAGACAGAATGTTCGCTGTCACTTTTTATTTATTTTTGCAAATTCCTGACTAATTTAGCTATCTCTACAGTGATTCACAGAACACAACTGTGGTTCCACGGAAGGATCACACGGGACGAGTCCCATAAGATGGTCATTCAGCAAGGCCAAGTGGACGGGTAAGGCTACGTAATGCATCCGTCGTCTTACTGCGCGAGAAATGTCTCTTGGAATGAAAAATATAACAGTTATTTTTTTTCCCCCTTTTTTGTTTTTCTTCCTTTGTAAAATAGCTTATTCCTTTTAAGGGACAGTCAAAGCAATCCGAAAGCTTTTGTCCTCACATTGTGCCATCACCAGAGAATCAAGCATTTCCAGATCTTACCAGTGAGTGTTTCTTGGAGCTTGGTGTCTGCCTGCCTTTCCGTTTGACATTTTTCCTTTACAGTCAGCCAACTTTAGCATTTTTCTGAACATAGTCATTGTGGAAGCTTGAAGTACTGTTTTACATTAATAACTAAGTCCCATCTGTTGCACAATACTTATCAATCTATCAATTTTAAGGAATTTTACCTCTTTTTAAACACACATGCATGTTGTAAATGGAAAATACGGTTTGGTGCCCCCCCCCCCCCCCCCCCCATTTCAGTGTGAAGAAGATGGACAAATCTTCTTTAGCCTTGACGATGGCGCCACCAAGTTTACTGACCTGATACAGCTGGTGGAGTTCTATCAGCTCAACAGGGGGATCCTGCCTTGCAAACTCAAGCACCCCTGCACAACAGTGGCCTTATAACCTTTGACCTCTCACCTGACTGTGCATGAAGCAGAAAAACTAAAACTGGAGATTTTAGTTAGCCTAACAGTGACAGTGTCCTTTCGCATTAAGCTGCCAGAGACTGCAGAGGGGAGACGGGAGATTTTTTATGTTTTGAAATTGAGAAGGTTGAGATAAAATACATAAATGAACAAAAACAGACCGTGCTTTTAGCTGCCAGTAAACTTCTTGCAAAATGAGCATAGTGTAGTTATTACAAGTTTAACCTTGTTTTGTCCTTTGTACAATCATTTGGAAAACCATTTTCAGGCTGTGCCACTTTACAAGGAAAGACACAAGAATCAGATAGAAATTTTGTTTCCTTGTCTTTTTCCCCCCCTCCAAAGGTTTCCATGTAGAACCCATGTACCCTCTTACAGAGCCAAAAATGGCTTAGACTCATCTGCTTTAAAGTGTTCAGCAAAAATCACTGCCACCAAGGAACTGTTTTCTTATAGCAGCTGGATTCTTGTAAGTTGAGAATGGCGACTCAAGGATTCCTGAAATACCACGCTAAATTCCTTAGCAGAATATATTGATTTTTCAGTTTGTGGAGTACACTAGTACAGTTTTTACAGTGGCTGTTGTGTTCACTTTGTGCGTGTTTGTGTGTGGATGTTTGGGGGGTGGTATTCAGATACTTTTTTGAATTTTAGAGCATTGCAGCTTCTCCCTTTCACACATCACCTGCACAATTACCAGAATATCGCTATTCCTTACCCCAGGACTGTATGTTGTGGGCTAAGGATAGTCACTCATGGATCTATTTTTTGTAGTCGCTAAGTGGAGTTTATAAGTAGCAAGTGTCTGATTAAATTCTTTCTGCTGCTTAAATTGGTATTAAATTAGGGATGCTCTTATGGTGTGACTTAAAAGGAAAACGTGCCTAGGCATTGTATATAGGAACCAGGTTACAGGCCTGCCGTTGCCAATGAATCTGCCTTTTGAGTTCTTCTCTGTCAGAAGACGGTGAGTAATAACCACTAAACACCAGTTAAAATACTGCAGTGACCTCAGTAATTATGAAAGGCAACCATCGTGATTTAGGCTGTTGGCAAGTTGTGGTCTGCACGGTGTAACTGTAAGTCCATTCATAATTTAGTCTGTTTAAAGCGATTCCCTAATTTGTGTCCATGATGGTCGTCAAAGAACAGTGCACTGTGAAGCCCATGCAATGTGGAATAGAAGAGGTCGTTTTACCCCAATTCAGCCTCGTATTTGGTAGCAGTAAGTCCTTACAGTTTTATACGTTACCTGTAACTGAACGAATTAAAGAGCCATCCTTCTAGTGTTTGCAATATGTGTCGAGCTAGTTAGGTTAAAAATGATGTCATAGCCACAATATACGCTCCTCATGGTGACAGATATTTAAATGAAATGCAAATGACTCAACAATTTTAATGATTGTTTCAGCAGTTTGTATTTATATATCTGGATTTAAATGATTACTTGAAATTAGGTGTTTTCTTGATGCTGTGCAGTACTGATTTCATTTTCATGAAAATAGCGAGCCTTGTGTTTTGTAAATTGCTACTTCAATTCTGGTTGCATTTTTAGATTCTGATGAGCAGATTTTTTGGTTTGTTTAAATAGTCACTCAGAATTACGGTTTGTAGCAAACACCGGTTATGAAGTGAGATTTCAAGCACATTAGTGTTTCCCAATGACATGCTCAATGATCTCATTCAGTAAACATGAGGATAGCTGTGCGAAAGTAATTTTATGTAACAGTTTATTTCGCACAGTACTTTCAAAGGCTTTAATGGGATTTAATTCAATGCCAGGTTTTCATCCAATAAAGTTAGGTAATTATACCTAGCATATAGCTTGTTCTTAAGAATTGTTCCCTCCGAGCTACTCTGTACACACTTTGCACTCAATGTACATTAAATACGACTTATTTTAAGATGAGTTAATACTGTCGTTCACTTGAATTTTATTCCTGACTATTCGGGATACTCTATAGCAGTTTGTCTTCTAATTTTTCTGAACTAGCTGTTACTCAACCCTCTCAGCTTAGCTGCATGTTTTAGTTTTAGATGGACGATATGGAAAAGCGGAACGTTCACAGCATTTAAATTGCACACAAAACACCAGTATTCAGTTGTGGCAACTATTTGGAAATCATTTATATCCTAGTACATGCCATATAAATAGGTAACTAACAAGATGTAGCTGGTGTAGTATGTTATTTATTTTATGCAAGTTCATATAGGACAAATTTTGAATTAAGCATATTCTATATTTTTTTGTAGTGTTTTTAAAAAAAGAGAGAAAAAGAAAAAACTGAGGGGGGGCTAGGTCGATAAATATGACCGTTACCATGTCATTGCGTTGCACTTTGTGTTAATTTTGGAGGTCTCTTCAACTACAGTTAGTGTGCCATTGTCTCTCTTTGCAAACTCAACCCCATGTAATATTTCAGAATTGTTAAATGACACTTTCCCCCCTTCTAAAATACCTCCATTAGGTATTTTAGTGGGAATCAGTGCCATTTTACATAGCATTCTATGTTTTCATACATATATATATAGATACGATGAATAGTTTAAAATATATAAAACAATGGAAAATGTGTAGCTGCAACACTGTATTTTAGGTCACAGATCACTGTGCACAGCCTTTCTGTTATCATAACTACATATACAATGAAGAAACTTGATTTATTTTAGTGCATTTTTTTTATTGTTTCAATACATGTACAATACGTTTCTTACACTTGTTTAATGATTACATCCCATAAAATTACCCTTTAAGAATATATCTATAATGTAAATGAAGCTAAGTTTTAGATTTAAAGAGAATTCTTGACTTGTGTCAATGTTTGCTGTAGTAAGATACTTTAGGAGAAAAATCAATTTAAGGGCTCACTAAAAGCTCGCTATAGAATAGTTAAATATTTTGGCATCTTAAAAATACAGTAGTTGATTGGTTGTTTTGTCACTAATTATTACTTTATTTTCACACAGTCTTGCTACCATTAACTTCTAATGTAACACATCAGCTGTTAGTTTTGAACTGATGATAAAAGTCAGTACCAGGGATGTCCGTTTCTTTTCCCTATTTAAGTGACATGAATGTAACCGGTGTGCTCAGGGTTGATATGGAGCCTGTTGAAAACTGGTATTTTGGAATTTTATTTTTTATTTGTAGTCAGTATTTCATAGTTATTTTGTTTGAGACATCAAACTGTTTTATGGTAAGTTGTTTAAAAAATAAAAAAAACCTACAGTTCCCGTAAAAAAAAAAAAAAAAGGTTTTAAAACAAGGTTGTACGACACATTTTGTTTCGTTTCATTCAACTTTCACTTCGTTTTAAACAAGTATGAAGTGCAGCAGGTGCCTCGAAGTATGTCTCTCCGCACTAATGTAGACCTGACAATATGACCAATCATGGAACCTTTTTTCATTGATGACTGAAGTTTGGCATTTATTGTCAGAATGCAAGATTTAGTGATTGTAAAAAGGTTTTGTGTGTGTGTGTGTATATATATATATATATATATATATATATATATATATATATATATACACCCACATATACACCCACACTCTCCCAGACATACAAGGTGTCCCAAAAGTTGGTGTACAGTTGCATATGTTGAAATTGAGTGGATTTAAATGACATAATCATGGGCCTCCTTGTATGCATGTATGTATGTATGTATGTAGGTGTGTGTATGTATAGACAGTAGATATATTTTTCAGGGAATGCAAAATAGAAACTATTAACTTTTATCTCTTTTTGAGAGAAAATTCCTTTATTCATGATGTGTTTTGTGCTGTAAATAGCTGAATGGTTTATAAACCATAATTGTAACCTTTTCAGGTATTTTTGTACAAATAAGGGACTGATATATTCTGTTAATTGTAATTAGAATAAAACATTAATACATTGCTATACATATAAAGCTGTGCTGGAATTGTCTTGACATGAACTTGTGTTTTTATTTTGGTGCCCACCTAATTAATGGTTTTAGGATATTTTATTGCCTCTTCTTAACAGCAATCTTCAAAGCCGGTGAGGAAAAAGGCTGGGATATGACCCTTACTTTTTCCATGGTAATACTGATCCATTCCTTAGTGCAGTGGACTGGCAGGGGTTAAATCATCACTCAGTTTTATAGGGCCCGTTTACATGCAAAACTCGCGCATTTTCCAGCCTGGTTATCCCTGCCTCTCACTTTCTTTGCCAGTTTAATTTAGCTAGTCAATTTAGTCCAAATCGGTTCATGCATTTGACATCTAGCTTATTTTATTTAACAAAGAAATCATACGTTACTTGTGCGCAACATTATAAATGCATGACATTAGTGTTACAATAGTGCAATTCAATCTTGCATGTAAAATACTCCTTTGTATGTGGTGATGTTTTCATTATTTGTTTTTAACGGTTTTTAATTATATATATATATATATATGTATGTATATATATATGTATATATATATGTATGTATATATATATGTATGTATATATATATGTATATATATATATAATCTCACAAATAAAATGGTATTGGTAACCTCTGGTATTTAGATGTTATCTATTTTTTAAATAAAATGAGAAGTAATTGTAATTACAGATGCATCCAACTATATTATATGTACAGGTAAATAGGTTATTAATAATGGATACTATTTTAGGATTTAAAGTTCAGCTTCAGCTGTCTGTGAATTGTGTACAGCTACCCTGGTCACAACAGCCTTGTAAAGGTCATTGACCCTTTGCTTGCCATTTCTTGGACTGATCTGACTGTAACCATGGCGATGTGTACCACTAATGGAGATGATCTGGGTTAAACTTCCTTTTATGCTCAGCAAAAATTCAGGTGGCCTTTTGAAGTGTTAGTAAAGTTACATAAGATTCTCCAAAATGGTTAGCACATACAGTTAAGTTCAAAAGTTCCAAGCTTAAATATTTCTTGTTATTTTTGTTTTCTGAAGATATTGGCACCATAACAATACTATGGCCATTGCTATTACAATTATCGGGTCCTGCGTGCGAATGTATTGAGATGTACTACTAAACAATCAGCCAAGCGTCCTTTGGTTTTTCCAATGTACAGATATCCACATTTTGCTAATTAAATATATACAACTTCCAGCGAGTTGAATTTTCTTTCTGACAACTTATGCTTTAATATTTTTTGTCTTCTCTGTGTGCTGTTATTTGAGGCAGTTACTTTTGTCTTTTCTTTTGTTTTTTTCATCGCGTTAACTCAACATGATGAAAATATGTCCCAAATAGCATGCATTTTCCTGTGTGTGGTATTTTATTTTGTGTTTTTGCAGCATTGAGTATTGGCTATCTGCACATTGTTTGCACTCCCAAGTAATGATTACTTTTTATAAATCACCTGAAAAAGACCACTTGGGTTGAAACGTCCTTAAAATAAAGAACAGTGGGAGCAAAAAAAGTGTGCCAATGCTTACTATTTACTCTTACTAACTTTTTTTTTTATACCTTGCACGTGTGCACGTAATAGTTTTAATTTTGCTAATGGCCAGATTGAAATATAAAAAAATACAAATACAAATTAAACTAGCCAAAATAGTCCCATTATACTTCTGCTATATTGTCACTATATCAAATTGACTGTCTAGCTGGAAAATATCTAGTAGGCCTAGTCAATCTGGGGGTAAAATGCATTACGCTAACGTAGATTAAATTTATAAAATTTTAAATGGCAGAATCTTGTGTAAAAAAAAAAAACTGATTATGGAAACGTTGGTGGTGGATAAAAGCATAAATAATAATCATTAAAAATCGGGCCGATAAAGCTGCCAGTTATACTCTGGAATTATAAATACCAAAATCGGACACTGAAATTTTAACCTTTACAGAAACGTATTCATTATTGGGCAGATTCTGTTATTCCACTAGATGGCAGGCAAATGCCACTTAGGTGCACAGGACACTTTGATTTCATTGTGCTGTAATTAAACTTACTAAATTGTGTGTGTGTGTGTGTGTATGTGTGTGTTAATAAATATAAACCTTTTTACAATCAAAAAAATTTTAGTCAGTCATTAATATCAGTGAGCAAGAAAGTAAGGCTCTAATTGTGTATTTGTCATTTCTTTTGGAATGATTTGTTTCTCTTTTTTCACATATTTTTTAGTATATTTCACATATATTTTTTTCACATAGTTTTCTTGCTGATTTATTGTAAACAGAATACAATGTAATCAACCACATGAATACAAATTGTGTGGTTATACAGAAAAAATAAAATAAAGAAAAATTTAATTCTACCTGTCCTGCCGTATCAAAAAAATCTCCTCTGAAAAAGGTCGAAAGCAGTTCCAAAATAAGATTTGGTGTACTCGTGCTTCACTCGTGCTTTCTCTTTGTCTATAGGCAAGGCAAGAAAATTCCCCGATGGGCCCTGCATCCACATCTGTGTGCAGGGTTTATATATGTTTATTATTTACATACAAACCCCCCCCATTATTATATTTAACACTCACTCATGCAGCAGGGCAGAGGCACGACTTCCCTGTCCAGATAACTTCCACAACATTTCCGCCACTGAGCATATACAGGAACTACTGGATTGCCATATGTAGAGAGGAAACCATCCCCCAGGAAACAGAGTATTATGAGAACTGTTGATTTTATATCCGCATCCACACTGTCAGCTACTGTCAACAACTGAATGGGTTGAGAGAGAGAAAAAAAATGTTTGGATATTATTTTTGGATATGGGAATATTCAGTATGCAGTACTTTATCAGTGTAAGAAGACTGACAATTTACAATGCATAAGGCATTTGTTATGGTGAAAAAACAAAAGTGAAGCAATTAAAATAAAACCATAGCAGTTGTTTGAGAAAAAAATATTTAATTAATTAATTATTAATATTTAATTAACCAAGGTAAATAAGCAGAAAAAAATAGTTACGATGGGAAAGCTGACTGTCTTTCAGATTTTGTTCGGGGTAACATTTGTTTCTGAATAGATTTTTTCCCCTTGACAAATAATTTGTTTATACTTAAATATTTTAATACGAAACATCCTGTTTGTATCTTTGTCTTGTGAGCAATTGTGTGAAGGGACTCCTGGTCCTGGTCCTGGCCCTGGCCCTGGCCCTGGGCATTCGTATGTGTAAGAAGTGACTAGGCTTTTATTAACACTTTGTGATTCAGATCTGTCATCGTCTACGGTGCCTGCCTGCCGCCCTACACGCTCTGGCTTTGGGTCCCGCTCCCATTGGCTAGCTGAAGGGGGCACTCCAGCAGATATAAGTGCAGTTTGCTTGCCTGGTTGGCTGTCTACTGCTGAGCCTGGAGACTGACAGGGAGCAGGACTGTGTCTGCGCCACAGCAATGTGAGTACTTTCCCCCACTGCTTCTGTGTTAGTTTGGTGTGGCTGCAACTCATCTCAGATTTATACTGAGAGGGGAACAGGCTTTGCATGACTAGTGTTCTGAAGGGCTTAAGTGTGTGGCTGTTCTCTGATAGTGGCTGGATATAACACCTGTTGACTGAAAAGAGCAATGGGAGAGGGCAGCATTCACTGAGCTTGGCCACGCATGTAAGCATTCAGCACTACAGACAGTTTTCAAATGATGGGTGGTGGGTACCTTTACTGTTCTGTGCTTTAGCATCTGGTATAGAATTTTGAAGTTTGTGATTTTAGGCTTAAATTGAAACTGCAATTTCAGAATTAAGCATGTTCAAATATTATAATAGTTTCATTCGACATGAAAGGGTTAATCTTGTGAAGTCATTACCTTTATACGACTTAACTTGCCCTTGTAGGCAGTAGCCCTCGTTTTATAATAGCCTAAAGCAACTTTATTACATGTTTCACATGCCCTTTATTGCTGTCGCCGGAATGTACTTTGATCTTAGATGATCTTTTAGAACATTAAACGTGTCAGAATGGCTCTTCTGAAAGATATATGCTATACAACAGCCTCTGAGCTTGGAGCACGTCAAAGCTATTGTCCTATAGTCTTGTCTTCAGGAAGTGCAAGGACATGCTTCAGAAAAGAGATATCCTTTCTTGAAAAATTTGACTTTGCACTCATTTTATTTACCGAGCAATCAAACCAAGCACCGACTGACCAGATTACTTACACCTCTATTAATAGGTAATACTGCGGATTAGGAGAGGCAACTGTTTACCCTGGGCAATCAGATGCAACACACTGCACTGTACTGGCCATAGCAATCCAAACTGTATCCCAATAACGATAGTAAAAGGAACGCAGAATGTTGACGGCGCGTGTTTGGTTTGTCAGCATCTGCCCTGTATTCTGAATCCATGGTCCATTTTTCAAGGTATAAGGCAGCACCGGCTTGTGTGATATAAATGATAGCCCACTTTGCCCTGAGCGCTAGAGCTGTGCTTGTCCCTCTTTTGTCTAGTGTCCGGTTATTGTACTGCACATCTCTATTGCCTGGTCGCCTCCGTGGAAACAGCGCCGGCACAGCAGCATCATAATTACATGCAGCGGATCTCTTAGCATTGAAAAGCAATCTGTGAGTGGCGCTGGGGGGTGAAAACAATTGCTCACGTGGGCGGACCACTGCTGGGTCGTATTGTAAAGAGGGCGGTAATCAACATGTGTCAGTAAAGGCGGGTGTACTTATCCAAGTCTGATATTGAGAGTTGATGGAGGGTTCACTCACCATGCACTCGGTTCTCAACGATTAGTATGTAATGACATTTCAGTCATTATTCTTGTTCTTATAATGATTTTGTCGTTCCCTGATTGCCCTTTCCTTAAGTTGCAAAATGGATGCGGCTGAGTTTCGGAGGCGAGGGAAAGAGATGGTGGACTACATTGCGGACTACATGGAGAACATTGAGCAGAGGCAGGTATACCCTGATGTCCAACCGGGATACCTGAGGTCCCTCATTCCTGAGGAAGCTCCCAAGGAGCCAGAAAGCTATGAGGATGTGTTCAAGGACATAGAGAGGGTCATTATGCCTGGGGTGAGTGATACCTCCTTCACTTCTATCCTGTTTGACATTTGTCCACGGCTTGGGTCTAACACAAATATGTTAGAGAACGGCACCATGTGAAAAATAAAGCGAGCATCACTATTATCTCCTATACTCCTACAATCAATAGCAGTTCACGCGTCAAGTGTGAATCGGATCCCACTGACTTGACTTCATGGCTCCAGGTTACCTTTGAAAGCAGGTCTCAACACTGGCATGCACTCATGCTATGAATTTTGTCCATGCTAAACATTCGTGTTTTGTTTTATTATATCCAAAGTGCATGCAAACTAAGCTGTTTTGTGATCATGTGTAACTCATTAATACGTGTAAATTATTTTTAGAAGGGTTAGATGTTTTTGGTGTAACATTCATCGAATTACCGTTCAAAAGTTTCGCAACATTACTTTTTCTGCCAAGATAATGTTTTTTTTTCTTCTTTTTTTTTCTTTTTTTTTCATAGTGAGAACCTACGGTACTCTAACTCTGGATATTTTTTTTGTTTGTTTGGTCCAAAGTCTACAAATTTCTATTATGCGGTCACCATTTTGGGTTCAGAGAGTTGCAAGCCTACTAATAATTAAACAAATCCCATAAAATAGTTGTTGACCTAAATCCCCAAAAGCCATAGTGATTAATAAAATGAGTCCATTCTATTCAAGGCAACAATAATTTTATGTTTCAGTTTTATTCTGGATATCGCTTTTCCTTCAAAAATGACTCACCATTTAAGACACCTGAGGGGGTTGGATGTCCTCTCATGGGGATAGGTCTATGTCCTTGTGTCCAGTAGTTACCTTCCCTCAAATACGCTGAGATACACACAGTCAGAATTAATGGGGAGATCTTTTCACAGACATATAGCCACAGCTACACAGAAGGTTTCCATGTGCCCATATTCCGTTTGAGCACTGCAGACTCATTAGACTCAGCAGATCTCATCAGTTTGAAAACAGATACACAATAAAACCCCTAAGTGCCCATTTTTCATCTCGGAAGGTCATTGGCAAGGTGTCCCTCTTTGTCTGCTTTTTCTCTGACAATCAGCCAATTATTGTCTCCAACCAAGTTTCAAAATGAAATTGTTGAAATTTCAAGACTTGCTGCTTTCCTTAAGTTTTTATTTGTTGTATAATGCATACTTTATACAGCTACTGCAGTTTACAGGCAAACCCAGCATTTGATGAGTTTTTACTGTTCTTGATAGAACAAAACACATTTCACATGTTAATGCTAAATTTCATTTTAAGACTGCTAAAACAATGGAACTGGTTACATAGCCTTACATTATATGTCCAAAATAAGATCAGCCATTCTCTTCATGACAGTCAATATTATATATTAGGAGATGGGTGGCACAGCCATGGGTGGAGATTTCAGTGATGTCAAATTGGATGGAACTGTTTGTGCTCAATTGGCAGGTGGTTTTAAAAAAAAGTAGGTGGTTTTAAATGCAGTCAGAAGGTATCATTCATTGCCCTCTTTATCAAACAGGAATAATTGTGGAACCATTTTCCAATCCATAACCTATGTGTGTATCATTTTCAATGCAGGTAACCCACTGGCACAGCCCATATTTCTACGCCTACTTCCCCACGGCAAGCTCATTTCCTGCCATGCTGGCAGACATGCTGTCTGGAGCCATTGGTTGCATAGGCTTTTCATGGGTGAGTGTAGCTTGTATTTTCTTTAATTTGATCAACCAGACATGTTCTTTCAATACTATTGCATTCATCTGGTATGTACACTGTTTTTGGAAAATAATGATAGTAATTTTACCAAGTGTAATAATTAATAATATTATTCCACTATAGATGACTGGACATATATATATTTGTAGTTTGCTTATCCAAGAAAAAGTTGGCAATTAAAATGTAATACTTTTAAGTTGACAGAATTTGACATCGATAGAATGCAGTATTTGGAAAAAGAAGTATAGATCCGGTGAACCTGCCTTTTTCTTTATTCTGATGGCAGGCTGCCAGTCCAGCTTGCACAGAACTAGAGACTGTCATGTTGGATTGGCTGGGGAAAATGCTGATGCTACCGGGAGAATTCTTGGCTGGGACAGACGGACAAGGCGGAGGCGTCATACAAGTAAGCAAGGTGCACAAGTAACAAGTATACAAGGTGCATGTTCTTTTTGGGAGACCTCCACCTGTGCCAAATATGAGTGAAAAGCATTTGGTAATACCTGGTCAAAGTGACAATGGAACGAATAAATCCCCTATGTCAATAAACTAATCGCCAACTTATAAAAATAACATATTTCATATCATATTAAATCAAAAGCAGACCGGCATATTTTTTGGTATATTGAATGTGGTTCAATAAATACTTTAAGACTTTAGAGATCCAAGATTATCTGTGACGTATTAAACGTAAACATCACTAGGGCCCGGACCAAATCAATGTATTGCACAGACAGTAATGAAATTTGCAATAAAATTAGCCACTTTTTTAATGCAGTTTATTCATACTGGTACCAAAATCTAACGTTCTTAGTCTGCAAAGGGGGCAGGCACAGTTTTGCTTGTTTTGAACGCAAATGTAGGAGGGCACGACGGCACCTGTCGGGAGGTTGGTCCCTGTTGACACAACGGCAGCGCGCTTTTGCAGCAGATTGGACGGCGGTACATTCATGCTGCTAACTGCCCATTCCATCTCATCTCAAAGATGCTCTATTGGGTTGAGGTCTGGAGACTGCACACGCCACTCAAGTAAACTGAACTCGCCATCATGTACCTTGGACCACACGCGCATTGTGACTTGATGTAATTATCCTCCTGGAAGGGTAGTAGAACGGTGAACTGTCGCCGTGAGGGGATGCAGCTGGTCAGAATCAATATTCAGATACGCTGTAGAATTCAAACGCTGTTTGCTCAATTGGGACGGGCCTGGGTCCACGGACTCCACTTACACCAAATCCTGACTCTGCCTTCGGCTTGACACAACAGGAAGCAAGATTAGTCCGTTCAGGCGATGTTTTTTCCCTCCTCAATTGTCCAGACATATTAGGGCCTTGTAAAAAGCTTTGAAAATATTTTATATGACAATCGCACAGCAGGTCAAGAGAACGAGACACATCTTGAGGTTTTTCCCTGCGGTTTTATAGAATTTAAATGTCAGCGCTCCTTGGAAGTAATTGCCGTTTAATGTTCCTGGATGCATAGACGGTGTTGGAAAAAACAATCAGAGGCTCTCTTATTTTTAGTTTGACTGCAATTTGTCTGTCATTGATTTCTGTTCTGCCTCACAACACTCAAACTGCAGGAAATTGCCTTTTTACGTTTGGCACCAAGGTTCAGTTTTTGACGTGTGCTGAAGATGCCTCACAGCTCATTTAGATAGAGGATAGGATTCTGCAACCTCGGTTGCGCTCAATAACAGGAGGTGTGACGCATAAGAAAGCCACCTGATGTCAAATCATTTCATCCCTGTCCTTTGTTGGTCTTTGAGAAGCGAGGCACTTCCTCCGTTCGGTTGTCGGAGAGCTTTTAAGTGTTGTTCACTATGGCAACAAATAGGACTTTTGTTGCTGCAGACACCAAAAGGCCCTGATAGCTCGCAGCCATTGCTAATGATGGTTTTAAAGTATCTAATAAAACTTAAGGAAAGGCAAATTGAATTAATGACATATAACTGGCACAACTTAATGTAATTACATTGTAAAATAAATAAAAAATTCTGGCCTAATTATCCCAGATAAATGCTGGAGCTCTGAGCTTCCCAGGGTGTTACTTTAGCTTTGGCTATAACATCAGAATGACCTTTCAGGATGGCGCGTGAGTCTCCTCAGCATCTTCCTAACCACAGGAACATTTTCTTTCTTTATAATGTTGTCGTATCAATTATGAATATGTGTTACATTTTAATGCTGACAGCTATGAAACTGTTTTTTAATTCTTAAATTCATTATTAAGCTAAAGAATTGAAGATAAATAATGGAGATGAATGTTTGTGTAGTGTAGATGTCAGTGTAACTTTCAGAAGTTTGAGATGTCAGTGTAACTTTCAGAGGTTTGAGATGTTAGTTTAACTTTCGGAGGTTTGAATCGTGTGATATCAAATTATGATCTGTTGTAATGGAGGTTTTTAAAGATATTTGTTTGTTATTTTGCTGAAAAATTTGATTTCTAATGAGAAACATATTAGCCTCTCCTAATAAGCAAAGTTAATGATGTCATTAGTTTTTATTTACTTATTTTGACTAAAAACTTTACAAAGAAAACAAAAAAAAACCACAGGTGATCTTTCAGTTATCCCAAAATTGACTCTGATCCAGCAAATGGAAAAGCTTCCTCGAATTTTCTCAGACTAGAGAGCTCAGAATGAATGCAGCCAATAGTCGAGAAGTCACATACAACTGAAATTCTGTTGAAAAATATCGAACAGTTTTATCGATAATGGTTTGGCCCCGGTTTCCTTGGTTTGGCTGCTTTTATTACAGTTTCTTGTTTTAAGTGGGTATACTTGTGACGATATGGATACAAGACTACTTCAAATGAGATGAAAGGGGAACCAAACCACACGGCAAGCTTAGTCAGAATAATGCCATTAATGAGTGCTTTGTGCTCCCAGTCAATGAATGGAAACAATAGCAGCAAGGGTCGCAGCACATTAAAATGCAGAACTTCAGGTGGGCATTATGCACAAACTTCAAATATATGGATAATATGGATGTATTTATTTAAAAGAATTCTACCAATTCTACTGATTAAGAGCTCTGCATATGTCTCAGCTAATATTCAAATATATTTTGTTTTGTCTTTCAGATCATTCTATAAATTGTACACTAATTTGGTTGGTTAAATTAGCCGACAACTGCAATTTTTGACCGACTATATTTCACAGTTGTGCTTATTAGCCACCGATGGCCATTTTAGTAAGCTGTCCTGCTAACTGCAGAGCGCTGTATTCGGTCTCTGGTGTCCGTATGTAGTAACGTTAACTTACGTCAACCACAAACGACTTATTCTTTCTTATGTATTTAGTCTGTTGTCCATTTTTATAGTTGTTTTTTTTTGTTCCTTGAATGAACTCAACTGTTTCTATTCTCAGGGCACAGCAAGTGAGGCCACCTTAGTTTCTCTTCTAGCAGCTCGTACCAAGACTGTCCACCTGATCCAGTCTACCAGCCCAGAACGGTCTGAGGCAGAAATCATATCCAAACTTGTGGCCTATACCTCAGACCAGGTGAGTCTGATAAATTCAAAACATGTACTACATTATACAAAACGTATGGTTGATGTATGGTGATGATTTTATCCTTACCTAATTACTTATGCTTTAGTTTAAAGTGTAATGGACGTTGAAAGCGAGTAATAATTGAAAGTAAGAATTTTTTTTGGGTACTCAGATGAGCAACTTTTAAAATGTATTATAAAACACACGTTATAGTAACACGTGATACTGAATAACTACATCATTTACTTTTTACATGAAGACATTTAAGACTAAAGCATTGATAACACTGTTGCGTATTTCACACTCCATACTTAATTAATAGTTAGGTGTAAGCATTAGTATTATTTCA
>JAOYSI010045439.1:0-17920 GCA_025775065.1 Hiodon alosoides | reverse complement strand
TGACTGTGGTGAACATAAACAATAGTGTTATGTCGCTGACTGTGGTGAACATAAACAATAGTGTTATGTCGCTGACTGTGGTGAACATAAACAATAGTGTTATGTCGCTGACTATGGTGAACATAAACAATAGTGTCATGTTGCTGACTGTGGTGAACATCAACAATAGTGATTCAATAGGCATTCATTTGACACAAACCTGCTCCATAAACAATATAGCAGAAGTGCAGAAATGTTACTTTCAGTAGTTGTCTCTTGCCTCGTTCATATTCTTCGTGGCCAGTATAGCTGACACTACACTGTGTTTCCTGTCAGGGGTTTATTTATTTCCCTTTCAGATTGGGAGATTCCTGCATATGCTCTCCCAGCTCCGTGGCAGTCTTTGCTGTTGACCTGCCATCTCTGCCATTTAGTGCCATGTCACAATGTCTGGTTTACACCCTGCCTCCCCTTTGGGGAAATTTCACTGCCCCACGATGACGTTCCCTCTGTACCTCGGCGCTGCTTAGAAGACCGACTGGACTGGACTGGGCTGGTTCCTTTTCTCCAGCAGAGGACCTGAACCGAGCCCCACAATTCAGCCGTGATCCGGAGAAGCTGCCTGGCGACGGACAGAGAGCCGTACGCTCGCCCCAAAGCCATCATTAAGCAGTGAAGTAAGAGGCCATCTTTGATGAGTGCTACGTTACAAATTGCCCTTTTATTATCATTAAGTGCACGGTGCCATTTGGAGGAAGAAAAAAAACCGTCTTGAAGAAAGAGGACCGTAGGGTGGGCGCACATTAGATAGCGGTGGTAATTTCCCTCCGCTGCCTGGAGAGACTCGCTCTTCACCAGTCGGGCCCCCCAAACAGCTGGGGAGGGACTGGAGCCAGCACCAGCGTCGCTCTGAGGGGAGGGAGCGGTGCCGGGCCCTGAGGCCCAAACGCCACCCAGTCAGAAATTCCCCCACAGCCCATTCGTCTTGTCACACGGAACCCAGATTCATGGGTGGCGCTAGCCCTTGCCAGCACGGCGAAAACCAAGCGGGTGTCTGCGCGGGGAGGGCAAGAGGGCGACATTGGCTGCCAGGTGGGCGGGAGGACAGTGCGCGCGACAGTGACGGATGTGGAACAGGTGTGCGTGGTTATGACAGAGGGCCAGAGAGGCCCGGATTGATGGAGACACATCTGTCGCCAGGCTGTCGTCTTCCCTGGCCGGCCGTTCGCTCCTGGGGCGGCAGTTACTGGCGGGACGTGTCTGGGCCAGGGAGGCAGATATAATCAGCGGGGTGTAATTTCTCCCTCTGATTATTTGCGTAGCGCCACCCGTCTAAAGACAGAGTGACTTTGAAAAGCTTCCAATGAACTATGGCGTTAATTTCACACAGCGCGAGTGCTGTCATATACGACTGGCCGAGAATTGTGACGTTCGGTCTGTACGACGTGAAATATTTTTTCAACGATCAGTTGGACCGACTTCTTCGAACGCTTTGACTGTCAACCAAAAATCCTGGGAACAACATTTGGCCCCAGCCACGTCATTGAGATCATCGGTGGAAACGGGACCTGCTGATGGTTTGCGAAGGTTCCTACATCTGGGCTTCCGAGTGGTCCAGAGGAGCTGAATCCAAGCTGGGGTCAAAGCCACGCGAGACTACGTAGTCTTGCGTGGTTTTATCCATACGCAGGACTTGCCTGGGAAGCACATGATGCCCTTCTAACTACCGCAGAACCAAACCCCCACTTCCATCAGGGAATTAGGCATGTCACCTTTCCCCGGACAATGGGAGTATGCGGACCCTCTCAGCACACACTGCCCAACCTCACATCGTTGGAGAGCTGGCAGGGGTGAAGTGCGCCTTTCGCAACTTTGGGTGGCTTTGTGGGCCCCTGTGCTTTCAACGGCAGAAAGTGAGAAGGCGTCCACATTTCCTGGGTAGCCGCTGTCATGGTGGTTGAGCGCTATGGTTTTGGCGCATGGCAAATGGCTGGAGAGTTAAATCGCCGATGCTCGGTCGACAAACCCGAACTCTTCCGTACCTCAGTCTCTGTTTGATTTGTGTCAACGTTATTGGAGGGTGAGTCAGAGCAAGGTCAGAGCAAGGTCTTTGGTAAACCATGCATAAATGCTGCGCAGAATATCACGGGCGCTTGCTTGAACAGACAAGCATTCTTTACAGTAAAATACAGACAAGCATTCTTTGTAAAATTCTTTACAGTAAGCTCGTGAACTTCACTACATAGCAGAACTAAACTAGCAAGGCAATTGGGGCCTTAATAGGGTGTGTGCTTCAGGAATAGAGCAGCTGTTGCCATGGCATCATCAACAAGGGCAAACTTTGGGCTCGTGACAGTCAAACACATAGCTGTGTGAAGAAGATAGGTGGTTGTCCTGTCTGGCTCCAGAAAGTGAAGGGGCCAGCATCTGACCGAGAGAGACAGCCCCTGCGGGAGTCAAACCGACCCCAGGCAACGCTTTTTAAGGAGGAAGCCCTTTTTTGTGACTTATTTTATCCTTACTGGCCTTGATGTTATTATCTGTAGTATTATCATATCATTACTGTATTATTATCGGTTAATAGATTTGTTTAGTTGCCTTCTTTGTATATGGGCTTACTGTACACAGCAGCAGAAGGTTAAATTGTCCATGTGAGAGAATTTTGTTCCATATACTCTGATGGTCTTGATTTAACACTGGAAGTTTTGTTGTGTAGAAAGTTCTATTGAATTCGTGCTAGGACAAACATTTCCACCGGCTCTATTGATGACTTGAGGTAAAATTCACATTGGGTTGGTAAGGTCATACTATATCACCGCAACTCTAATTGCCTGTATGGCACCGGGCTTATGTCATTTTAATAGTTTGTTCATTCATTGTTAAGTTTTCCTGTTTTCTTCCAATCTTCAGTGAATTCAAGCGATGTCTGTGACACCGAAAGACACTGACTTTACATTAACCAGTTTATTTCATTAAGGTTGGCCAGTGTATATTCATGAAATTAAAGAATAAAATTATCCACTAAACAAGAAATGAGTTCTGTGTCTGTAATTAAAAATGTGATTTTATCGACTGGGATCTGACGTTGGAGGAACACATAGAACCGGACAGAAGAACGACGGCATGCGTGTGTCCGTGACCAAGTCGCTCCTATCTTCGCTGTCTTGGTCTGCGCAGGTGCAGTCACAGTGGCTGCGCAGATGCACCCGCCTTCCCCATTCGCCGCAATCAGAGGCGATTACCGACTGCAGTTATCCGCAGGCGCTCGCATCATCGTCCCAAGCTGCTGGGAACAGCATCCTTATCCGTCGTGACCCTGTCAGTCGACGTCCTGCATCGACTCGGGACAGCCCTTTCTGTGACCCTGCCTGATATCACCCTCTGATCGGAGCACCTGGCATCCAGACAGGAGGCTCCAAATCGGCTCTGCCGAAGAAGGAGAGAAACTGACCCCCGCTTTTTAAAACAGTTTTGACTCCAGGGGGAGAAACCCCATGCATTGTTTTCTGTTGCCCGACTGATTTTCTCGCTGACTGTGACAGGCGTGTCCGCCTGCCCTAATCAAACAAGAGTCCTCAGCCCGTGACCAAGCCTCTGCAGCCCTCGGCCACCAGCCAGAGACCCGGAGGTTCAGCGTTGCCTGGCAACCGCATCAGAGCGGGATTGCGTGGGGATTTTCTGCGGTTGAAGGTGGAAGCGCGGGTTTTATCCTGACTCCCAGGGATTATGGTGTCTGTAAATAAGTTTCTCTTTGGCAGACCTGGCCTTACTGGCCGTTGTGGGTATCACAAGTGCAGCTAACGGACAGAGTGTGGCCTCCCCCATGGCCCATAAGATATTATTAATGTTTCTGTTTTTTAAAAGACATACGCACTAATGTGTTTTAATCATGTCAACTTAGGTTGGGTGTATTAATTCATATTTGGAATCACAAATCTTGAAGAGAAAGCATCAAAGGCTTCCAGCTAAGCGCTTCTCTCCATTCCTGACTAATCACAATATAAAGTGCAGTGAACTGTGTTAGCGAACTGTGTTAGCGAACTGTGTTAGCGAGCGGCGCATCGCTCCTGAAGGGCGCGACGTTAAAGGTGACGTTCAGTGACCTTGCCACGTCTTTGCCGAGGGGATGCTCTCCATCAGAAGCAGGCTATCCACAAAGGGGTTCGCCTCGGTCTCAACCAGCGACACCCAGATCACGGTGCGAACAAACCCAGGCCCATTGGACACGATGCGCGATGTGCGACCCCCATTGTGAGACCGTGTCAGCGGGGACGGTTTGTCTTTTGCCTGTGTTTACCAGCCTCTTTACAGAGGTCAGAGGTGACTCCATTGCAGTCCCGAAAGTCTCATCTGCGTGCAATTAAAAATCTATGATAAAAATAAACCGTGGTTTAGAGTGGTGTTTGCTTGCTAATAGTTTTCAACGTTAATGAATTAATTCATAATTGCAAGGCAAATGTTAATAGAGGGGGAAGTAAACGCAAGCACTGTTCTGTTCCGCAGCAGTTTGTAAATAGTGATTTTGTTAAGCTTAGTTTCATCGCCTTCAGTAAGGCCATATCCATTTATGAAAAAAAATGACACGGCCATATTTCTGTTTAAAATCTTCAGTAATGTCATGGTCTGTCTTGGGAACCCAACGCAGGTCGTTTGATCATATGTCATATGATATTTTGAAGCGCGCTGCTTCGAATCATTTTTGACACGGGTAACTGAGGTAATTTGCGACGACGGGGTACAAGTGGACCGGCATCGGGTTTTTCTAAGCAACGCCGCACCACAGTCCCAGATGTCACTGATCCGAGGCAGTGACTGCACCCCAGGGGGAGCTGGGCAAAGCAGCGGACGCCCCGGGTTGCCTCCCGTCTCTCGTTCCACAGGACTTTGACACATAGGCGATGGAGCGCCCCCTGATCCTGCCCCGCTGAATACAGATCAAGCCTTTAACCTGACAGGATCGCTCCTTTCCCCGCACAACGGAGCAGTGCGATGGAAAGTGTGGTTTGTGATCCAGGTGATTGGCTAAACCCTCAGTTACCCTCGTCACCAGGGGAGTACTCTCATTCCTGGAAGTTTGTACTCAGATATGTGGCTCCTCTCTGTAGAAATGCGGATTCAGCAACCCCGAGTTGAGCCACGAGAGCAGACGGCCTGTGTACCCTCGCTTATCTGGATTTAAATCCTGAGCTTAAAGAAGATGCATGTGAATCATTGCTTAGACGCACGCAATTAACGTTACGCAGAGACGTTCAGTTCAAAACTCGCCTTCATCCACCAGGGATAAGCACGGCCTGGATGACGAAAGGAAAAAATGACTGAGATTTTAACGAAGCAAGCCCTCAAGAAATAATTTGCGTTCGCGGACAGCTCCGGCGAGCAAAGAGGCAAAGGGCTGCATCCCTCCTATCTCAGCACTAATCCTCTTGGCCGCTGTCATCGAAATCCCGCTTTCGCTCCAAACGGCGGGTTGCCTAACAAGCAGGCCTGCCCGAGAACCCCGGAGACAGCCCGACTGTAACAATTATAATCCTCCCAGCGCATCCAGAAAACCGCCCTCGGGGCCTGGCGAAATGACACGCCGTACGCGGCGTTGTGTGATGTGTGATGTGCGTTGTGACAGTGCTGAGTCTGGCAGCGACATACTAACAAAACGCCGAAATAGCCTCTTAGCTGACTGTGGGTGTCTGTGAAACGTAGGCAGTGTTTACCTTGGTGGGTTGTGGCAGGTGTGATGGCCGCTCAAGCCTGATCGATGTTCGAGGGCCCTCGCCCTGTCAAAGGCCCCCCTCTGAGGCTCCGTTTGGGCATTGTTTTAATTTTCATCACCGTGTCTCTCGGGAGCCCCTTTGCCCCCCCAAGGGATCCGGCTAATTGAATTCCTCTGCCACCCGTTTCCATCAAATCAAATTTCCAGTCCTTACTACGGCAGTCCCGTGACAGGGCTGCCCGGAACCACGGGCCAAAGCCCCTCAGTGGCTTCTTATCTCCAAAGGCCCTTTAGGATGGCAGCGGCCCTTGTCAGGGAGCTGAGACTGAAGCTGCCGCAGGGGTAAATTGTGGAGTTAGTGGAATGTCACTCGAGCGAGGAAAAATGGACGTAGAGGGGGCAGCATCTCTGCGTGACCGAGGATCTGAGCTTTCACTGCCTCTGTGCAGAGTGCGGGCCGTTAGGTATGTGCCGTACCCTGCCTCTGGATCCTGCTGCGACCCGCTGGCTTTGTTGTCGGCGCGATGCTCCTGATCGTTTGACCGTCAGCCAAGCGCTGCTCTCCAGCTCTGCGGAACTCCAGGTCAACGTGGCGGCGGGGATGTGAAACGGGCCGAGGCGGGGAAAAGGGGACCGAAAGGAGTCAAAGCACAGACGGAGAGAATTATAATCCCTCGATATGTATTTTTTATGAAGGTTTTTGGAGGGGTTTGGAGTGGAGACAGGGTTTATTCTCCAGAAAGCCCCAGTGGCACTTATTTAAAGCCTGACGCAGAAGCTGAGGGGCGTTGTGGACACAACCTCCCAGATTAAATAACTCAACTCTTGGCTAATCGTGCAGATCAGGGAGACTAAGGTCAGGTCATCTCTATAATCAAGTGACAAGCGAGCGATCGACTGACAGCACCATCAGAGCAGATGCAACCAAACCCCCCCCCCCCCCCTAGGATTATCCGAGCGGCTGGCCATCCACTCCCAGGGGAAGCGACTTACCCTGCATCATAGTCCGCGTCTGCTCGGGAATTCGGGTCGGAATTGAAGTAAATTAAGTTTTTTCCGGGTCGGGTTCGGGTCAAAATTAACATGTTTCGGGTCAATTTTCAGATTTGATACAAAAATATTCATCATCCGGTTTTGGGATTTCGGTAAAATGCAGTATAGCTCTTTTTCTCCGGGTTTGGGTAAAATTGTGGGGCACGTTTAAGTGGGTTAGGTCGATTGCGGCAGCTGCAATGGTTCTAGATTGCGGTTATTTTTTGTTGGGCTCGGGTCGGGTTTTTGAATTTCTGACCCACGCAGAACTCTGACCTGCATTTTGTGTAATGAACCTTGGGCACACCGCAAAGGCCAAATGGAAGGACTCTGTATCCACATAAGTTGGACAGATTGGAAACCTTAGGGGGGGCCTTTAAGTGGGCGCAACCTCGGCTCTTAAATCTTGCTGACTAATTCCACAAGGCGGCAGGCGGCTAAGATTCGCGTCTCCGGGTTCGGACAATACGAAGGCATCAGTCGAAGTTAATCGAGTAACAGCGAGCCGGGAATACTAACAGCATATGTCTTGAAGTAAACTGTCGTCAAACAGTGTATTGTCACACATATGTTTGCAGATGCAGAGGCAGAGCCTAACACTAGGCTATTAAATCAGTCTTTATTGGCAAATATTCTGAATTCACTCTAATGGAAATGATGATGGATGTTTCCAGCCCCCCTCCACACCCGGGGTTCATGGGTGGAGGCTTGTCACTCGGCCCCCACTGTGCTGGTTGCCAGGGCAATCAGTACATGCTAACCAGGCTGTTAACGGTGGCACAAAGCAAGGGGTTTAAACTTGATTTCCGATTTGGTGGAACTGTAAGAAAAGTACTGTGGTGTATTCTGGTGAACACTAGAGAAAAAACAAACTACTGCTTATTTTAATCCTGTCATTTAAGAGGCCTCCCCGTTAGTTTTTTTTTTTACTAAGTTACTGGTCTAGCTTCTATTGAGTTAAATCCCATTTAGGAAATATATCTGGGATTTAATCACCAAGAGAGCAATGAAAGTCTCAATGAAAAGACATTAAAATAAACATTGTTACTCAGTTTGCCTCTGAAATGCGTGTTAAAAAAATAATGGACAACAATATAGAGAAAAAACGGCCTTAGTTTATTTTCCTCAATGCTTTAGTTATAATTTTGTTTTAAAAGACTGACATTAAGTCATTTTAAATGAGCTTCAAGCATCAGCTGTTGCCGTGTAACCACTAGGCTGAAACAAGCTGTGCAATTGGTCGGCTTAATGCGTGTAACTAACTGCTAGTTTTGAAAAGTGAATCAGCTTTCTTGCGCTCTCAAGGTCAACTGACAACAGCAAAGACAAACTGAGACTTTTTGGCATAAGCGTGCAACAGTTAAAAACACATTACAGCACACTCCTGTCCTTACCAGCGGTGAGCATCGGTAAACATGTTCTGGTTATAGCTAGTATACCCGACCTGCTGGCAATGGTACCGTTTTTGCTCATATGCCACCCCAGTGCTTGCAGCGGATGGGATTTTATCTGGCGTGTTGGCATTCCCGGTGCCCAGGGGCCCGCATTCACCCTGCGAGACTGGGCTCCAGCCACGTGTGCTGGGAAAATACGAAGAGGGGGGTTGGGGGAAAGCCCAACCACGAGACGGGCGCGGTTTAATTGGGCTGCAGGGGGGTAAAGCCTCCACGGCTGTGAGAGATCGAGTGGCCCTTGACCTCACGTTGACCGTTTCATTTATTTATGTATATAACCCCTCCCTCTGTGTCTCTGTGGGAGGACTCTGATTCAGGGCAGGTCTTGAGACATCTACACAGACATGAATGCCCTGTTCTCCTCATTCTCTGGACACAAAGGCTGCCTTTCCGATGCCGTACGGATTGATCTTAGTGGGGTGGAAAGCACCCCCCTTTGTCCTTGGTCGCTGTTGGTTTGATGCCCTGTCAACATAAAAGGCAACCGTTTCGTGTGATTGTGGGAGACGCCGTGGTATGGTCCCGTTGTCCTAGAAGTAAAGACTGTCAGAGCAGTTAAAGGTAGCCTCTGCAAATGCTAACCGATGCTAATCCTTTTTGTCGAGTCTTCAAAGATTACTCAGTTTGTGGCTCCTGGCACAAATGTATTACGTGCGTGAATGTGAACAAAACGAAAGCACAGAAAACTCGAACTACAACACAGGTACAGATAGCCGCAGTTAGCCCAAGTGTTTTCTTTTTTCGTCTGAAAGATTCAAAAATGTAAAAATTCTAAATGTCGATAAATAAATAAAACTATTCCATTGTATCACTAACTCTCCGAACAGCTCTCTGCTCGCTATATCGAAGCATCCGCCTGAAATGCTCTGAAGCACCTGGATCAAAGCACGTCTCTTTTATGGGAGCTTGCTGGTATTAAACTAGCTCTCAGTGCTGTGTTTTAGGGTTGGGATTAGAGCTAAGCTCAGGGTTTGGGTGAAGTTGTGATGAGACGAGAAGCCGTCCGGACGGGAGGAAGCTGTTTCAGAGGTTCAGGCCAGCACTTCATTAGGGTGTTTCCCCTTGCTTCTCCGTGTGTCATACGGTGCAGGCCGCAGAGGCCGTCAAACCTGCACGTTCATCCCAGTTCATCACTTCCTCCCAATTTTGTACCATTTAGTGTAGTACGGAATGTACAGTTTATTTCCAAGCGTTATATTTAAATATAATCTCATGATCAGTGGGTGTGTGTGGAAACAGGCCCAACCTGAAAATAAGTTTTAGTTTGTATGTCGAAGTTCGTTTGGCAGTTCCCCTGGCTTCCGTCATCGGCTCTGTTTGTCTGGAGTCCCCATCAGAAGATGGGTATCTTCCAATGAGACCCGAGATGGGTCAGCCTTAACCAGATGTCACTGGGGGCCAGGCTGACGCCAACTGTTTGCGGTGGGCCTCGCTGGCAACACCTTCCCCACAGCCAAGGAATGGCTCTGGAATCTCAGCAGGTGGAGAGAGCACAAGTCAGATAAGTCGAGGCTTGTCCTGGGTTTATATTCATAGGGACCCCCCCCTCCGGCTTCAACTTCTTGTCAGACGGAGTTGCTGGAATGCGTGTTGTGTGGATAACACGCATGTTTACCGAGGGAGGGGCCATTGTGGGAAAAGGGGATGGCCCAAAGTCAAGGTGAGTTACCTAGACAACGGAACGGCAGATTGCACAGGTCCTCGGGCATGGCGGGGTTTAATTGAGGGGGGAGTGGTTTTAATGACTACTGTTCCTTTTGATGTTCTGTTCAGCACTGACACAAGGCTGTTTAGCATTAATTGTTCTTGAACAGATGCTGTTTCATTTTTATTTTTCTTGTCACGGACATTTTGGCCTTACAGTATGTGTCTTTAACAAAAAACATACCAGATTTTTTTTTTTTAATACCACAAACCTTTTCCTGACCTTTAAAAATGTTGAAATTTTGTGAAACTAACAGAAAACTGGCGCGTTTTTCACCAGACCGTTGAAAAGAAGAAACCTGTACTCTATAGAATACATTTTTGAAAACTCCAATGTGTTTTGGTTCTCCAGTCCCCTGAGTGCATGAACAACAGAAAACCAGCGTGGGATCTGGCACACTTGAGGGATTTGCCTGGGCCTCCCTAACTGATATGAAAACACTAATGAATAAGCTTGTAAATGAGACAGTCCATTTGTTGCAGCTCATTGTAGGCACAAATGCTATTCCATGTTGTGATTTTACATGTTGAGTGGACTTTTGGTCCGGGGAGGAAGGGGTGGTCACAGGTTGAGGTTCAGCACTGGCTCCCGCTGTTGGAACCTTGAGTATGGTACTGATCCGAAGCCCCTCTAAAACTCAACAAATTGGACGTCGTTAAGGTTTCGTTAGGCGAGAAAACGATCTGTTCATTCAGGAAGCCCCGATCATTTCCTCTTTTACCTGTGTGTTGAAACCGGCTTGCAGCCAACTCATTGTTATGCAAGAACATCGCAGATGCGTACTGGCATACCGAAAAGCTAACTCTGCTTTTTTTCGTACCGAGCCATGTGTACCTCTCACGGTTGGATTTTACACACTCTGCTGTGAAGGCAGACCAATAACTGCGCTGTTTGCTGCGTTATCAGCATTGATACGTTTCTTGTTTGTAATTCGAGTGGGCTGCCCTTCACCCAAGGACTTCTGCTGATCCACTTTAAAAAAAACAATGCAGTTTAATGCCGAAATGCCGTTAGGGGAGGGGGTTGGGGTGTTTGCCAGCACCAGCTCTGTCACTTTTATAAAAAAGCGAACCAGCTCAAAAGTGCTTTCATGGATCCCAATCCCACTAAGAATCAGAAACAGTAACGAAAGGTGGGCCAGATTGGAGAGCCTGTGAAAACTGTTAACCCCTCAAGGCCAATAGCCGCTGAGACCCATTCATGCACAGAACAGGGAGAATGAACAGGCATACATAAATAGTTATTGCTAAGAGTTATAGAATGCAGAGGTGGTCTACTTTAAAGGCGTCTTTTGTGCATTGCTGGTCACTTTAATCACAGTGCTCCAGGGGGTTAACAGGGCACCCTTGAGGAGCTGAACCATTGAATGCTGAATGCATTTGAACGGTTTAGGCATGTCCTTCATGCAAATTCAAGTCTCTTAGACAAAACAAATGTCTCTTCATTTATTTTATTTTTTTAAACAAAGCCTCAAAGTTTTCACTGCGGTTTGACCATGGCCACTTGTAATGTTGAGATCCCCGTTGGAGAAAACATGAAAGTAAATCGCCCCGCACTCTCCCAACCCCGTCCTTTTCCTGCTACTTCCCCATTGGGTTAACTGCTGCATAATTCAGTGGAGCCTTTTAGGGAGGCATGTGCTGGAATCCGATGCTGGGGACAGGAAGTGAGGGCTGGTGGGGGGGGGATTTTAATCCCCCATTGGGCAATGGCAGCGAGAGATCCCGTGCTTTCTCAGGAAATGCTACAATAGCCCTACCAAACGGGAAGTACCCAACAAAACACCTTTTCTATGTTTGAAAGACTGTTTTTTTTTTGGTGATGGACATTTTGACTGGTCCGTAATGATTTAAATATGGCCTTGGTATGTTACGCGTAGCCATAAAACCACAGCTATAATTAACCTCCCTTCATGGTAAATGGCTCAAGCCAACTTTCTTGTGTTCTGGTGGTTTAGCAAAGTTACCTCATTTTGTAAAAAAGCCTAGGGAATGTTCATATTAACAGCGTATTTATAGACTCTTACATCTGCCGTCGTTATAAATTGGCGGCCATGCGTGGTAGTTCATTACTTAACGCAATCAGAATGTCACGTACTAATTACACGTATTTTTAAACGTATTCGTGCCGTGCGAAATTCCACAGCAGATTTCTCACTGAGAAAAAAACAAAACACGCACGCACATATACACACACACACGCGCACGCACACACACACGCACACACAGTCCTGTTTCATCTCAGTTTTATTATCGATTACTGTTTTTCTAAAAGATTGCGGCCCAGTTTTAGCGACTCCGCACTGAACGTTTCCGTCATTTCTGCATCAGTGGATCAGTATTCACCCCGCGCGCTCCGTCCTATGATGCCGCGGCAGCTCTGAGATCGATTGAGTCAACCAGTCGAGACTCGAAACTCAGAGTTCCCATTCAACAACAGATTGAGTGTCTTGACCTTCTTCCACAAAGCTGCTCCAGAAATTGGAATATGTTTGTACAAGCCAAGTTAAAACGGCCTGATCCAACGGTTCTCTGCCCTGCCTGCAGCTCTTTTCATCACTGACAGACATATGAATTATCGGCAACTCCAGCATATTTTGTTGAGTTATCTGCGGCTTTGGAGGTCAGTTGCTGTGCAATTTCCCCGTGCCCAGTATCCAGAAAAATCTCGTCTGCAGTCGCTGCGTTTCCCTGAATGATTTCACGTTCACATGTTAGCACCATTTACGGACGCAGCTAAACGCTAGCCTTGTGTTTTCCCCTCCGTTACTAAACGCGTAAACGATTCTATGGCAGCGAGTAAAATCTGTTGTAAATATTCGGAGGTTGGTGAAGAAGAGAGGCCCATGAAGCTCACTCACCTGAATTCAGATCCTTGGGGGTGCGGCACTGTTTCAAAGTTGGTCTGAAGCTCAGAAGAGTGGAATGGTGGAATGTTGCTGGCAAGCGCTGTGCGGGATCCCTGAGGGAGGCATCTGGCAGTTAAACTAGGCCCAAACAGAGCCGTTTGTTGTCATAGCAACAGCACAATTAAATGACTTGACTGTCAGCTGTAATATAATTTTCCTGTTCACAGACTCGGGGGCCTGCAACCATAGAAATGTAATTAGCAACTCGATGTCTGCTCCAAGTTTCCCATTAGGAGCCGGGGTTTGGGAATATCACTGATAATGATTGTTCTATCACCTGATTTTAATTCGTAATCAATCTGTTTATACTCCTGGTTGTTTATTTTATTTTGTGACTTCAAAAAAAAAATATTATTTGGTGCACAAATGTGAATTCATTAATTGTGAATTTAGATATCTTCCAGACAGTTGACTGTTGTTATTTCCCTGAGTGACTGTTACATGTCATTGTCGCTGATCACTGAGTGAAGTCAACCTGCTCATAATGAAGTTGTTGTTACGCAAACGCGTTCCTATTTGTCTGAGCAATATCCTGCAGGCAAGTTTCGCTTGTCACGTGGAGCTCTGAATAGTTCAGATTTGTTTTCATGGTTTCAAGTTTCAATTAGCCACTGGTGAGGGAATTTCCTCTCTCAATAATGGCTTAAATTAAACAATTGAGAGGCTACGTGCAATGGAAACTGGCAGACACGAATCAACCAAAAGAAGAAAAAAAGTTGGCCACCCCTAGTATATAGTACGCAGATAAACAACCTTTCACAAGCGCTGCGTGCTTGCAGTGAAAACCCTAGCGCGTGCCGTAACTGAACACCAGGAGGCTCAGTATAGATAGGTCTTCTTGGCCTACAATTTAAATCGTGTGACCTTAACTGCCAGCATCAGAATTAGTTCCGCCCGAATCTCTGTGAAACAGCACTAATAGTTTGGTTATGGGACGGTTTCTTTCTCTTTATTTTTCACCGTCTGTGTAGGATCACGGGAGCGTTGAAAACGAGGGATTAGGTCGAAATAAGCACGACGGTTAACTTAATTAGATACGCTGAAAGAATGAGCCTCATTGCGTGGCATCCAGTGACAGCTGCAAACAAATCAATCAAAACGAAGGTGGATTAGAGTATGATTATGTGGATTACTGGCGTGTTCGCTCTGGCTCGTTTCAGACCAAACGGATATTAATTTAGCATCCCCGTTGGATCCGTTTTAGGTAAACAGAGATCATTAACAAAAACCGCGTTGGCAGAATTTGAAACGGAAAACCCTATGAAATGGGGCGGAGAGAAATTGATAAGTCTACAGTCCGTGGCATTGAACTGTTTGCTTGCGTGTTTCGGTTTTGCGCGTGCCTGTCCGTGTGTTTGCGATTTTCTGGGAGTACAGAGTGCCCTCTGTAGCTAGCTTGTTTAGATAGGAATCTTCAAACTGGCATTTCTCAGTCACCTATGACATTCACACCTCCACACATTCTTCTCATTCCAGAACTGTCACTAGAAGAAATACAAAAGAGCGCTAGTTTTCAAGTGTGCTGAGAAGAACAGCAGTTTGTAGGGGTTAAGTAGGTGCTTCCTTTCAAGCGTGAGTAAGTTTTGATATGATTTACTTCCAGTGTCTCGATGTCATACTCCTGAGAAAGGTGATTGCCCTGCTAAGAGTCTTATCTGTGTGAGTGCATATTCAAATTCCTCCGCAAGTTGTTGTCTTCAAAAGATCTACTGAGGAGCATCTTCAATCATAACAGAATGATGTCATTTGTAACCCTGAGGTAACTGGTCCGTTGTTTCCCTTCTCAGGACTTTCGGGCTTAAATGGGTCCCGTCATGCCCCCCAGTAAGAAGCCGGAGGGGTCCGGCATCAGCGTAGCCAGTGGGTTGAGCCAGTTCTACCGGGCCAGCTCTCTGAGCGAGGCTCTGCAGGAGGCCGAGGTCATGGATCTGGCCCTGCCCGCCATCAAGCTGGAGGACGAGGAGTTGACCAACCTCAACTGGCTCCACGAGACCTCCAACCTGCTCAACAGCTTCGGGGATTCGGTGCTACGCAGCGTCAGCCCCGTCCAGGAGCCGGGCCGCCGCTCGCCGCCCTCGCCCGCCATGTCCGACCCACCCTACGACCTCCAGCACAACCCCAACTGCAAGCCCCCCTATTCATTCAGCTGCCTCATCTTCATGGCCATCGAGGACTCGCCCTCCAAGAGGCTCCCCGTCAAGGACATTTACAACTGGATACTGGAACACTTCCCCTACTTCGCCAACGCCCCCACGGGCTGGAAGAACTCCGTCAGGCACAACCTGTCTCTCAATAAGTGTTTTAAAAAGGTGGATAAAGACAGGAGTCAGGTAGGAAAACACATTTTTACAATATATTAAAAATATATATATATTTTCACTTTTTTACGCTAAGCATACAATTTGGTCTGTGTGTCTTGTGTTTTTATTAGATTTATTAGGGGAAAAAATATTTGGTTTGGTTTGAACTGCGTAAATTGTTATTGTAAGAAAAAAGGTTTTGAAAGGGATTAATTTATTTACCCGAAGCCGAGTTTTGACTGTGTCTTAACCAGAGCCATCTGCAAGTGGGGTGAAAACTGCTGCGTGCTTTTCAGATGCCTTGCCTCTGTAGCTATGTGTGTACTTTATTACATCATCAAAATGTGCAGGTTGCCAGGCAGTTTTGGGTTTGTTTATTGCTATGGAGTCAACTTTCAAATATTTACCTTAACCCTTTTTGACATGGTGTGAACTGCCTCTGTTAGAAAGTGTTGTGTGAAGTCCCTGTAAAAAAGTTTGGTGATTTGCAGCGCTGGGGAATTGATACTGGCCTCTCCTGTAGCAGAAAAGGAATTTAAGAACCCCGTGTCTGTGTGCGTGCGTGTGCGTGTGTCTGTGCATATTTATTTGTGTGTGCAGATCTGCTCGACGACACTCTCCTGCTCTTCTGCCGTCTGGTTCTCCACAAAGAATGTTCTGTGTGTATGTGTCTCCATAGCAACTGTGCAGTAGTTGACATACAAAGCAAGCAGTTGCTGTAGTAACGGGGAAGCTGATGTGGACGCCTGTGTCTTAACACTGCCAAGGCCACGGCGGAGAGTGGACAATCAGGTCTAGGCTAAGCAATGGGCCGGAAGTCTGCGCTTTCTCCATCACCTGTCGCGACACGTCTGGCTTGCCGATGCAGCGCTTGAACCCCGTCCGGCGAAGATATCCTGTAGAAACCGTGAACCAGTCTACGAAGCCCATTCCAACCAATGCCCCAGGCTGCCACTTTCAGTGACGTCTGCTTTGTGCTATTAGCTCACTTGACAGATGGTTTGTGTGCGTAATTACAGTCACGAAACACAAAAGCAGATATTATTTCCACAGTATGTTTGACTTCACCAAAGCTGCCCGTTGTTGCAGAGGCATTTGTGTTTCAAGGACTGCGTAAGAGGTACGCCAAAGAGAAATGTTTCTTGTCCTGTGGATTTTCCTCCGAATTTATATGACAGCGTGGGACAAAATGCCGTTCACCAGTGTGCTCTAAAATGAGAGTGACCAAACAGAAGTGCTCTTTGCACATTAACGGGCATGTTAACAGTACATTGTTGAGGTCATTAACATTTCACTATGATAATTGGGTGACAAATGTGTTTGCTCACAGAGATTGCAGTGACATATGTGGTTTGAATAACCATAAGCAAAGGCCTTGGTGTTCCATCTCAGTGCCTGCGTAACTGTGATCTGATTCAGTCAAAACCGAAATTAGGTTTTGTTTTGCGTTCTGTTCTTCATCGGAAACGCGGTTTCCCGAAAAGAGACGCGAGCGCCGTTTGTTTGTTTGATTTTAAATCAAAACAAATATGCTGCGTAGTGTGTACGCCTGGTGAAAATGAATCTGATTTAAATCCGTCGGCCACACAAATTGGGATTTGATTGAATCACCCACCTAAATCGGTTTTCTTGTAGAATTCAGCTTGAATAGGTCAGGCCGCTTCTTGGAAAAAATTACGTTTTCACAATTGTACTTGACATGGGTGCCGTTTTAAATTAAAAATTTAAATTTAAAAGGCCTACTCGCAATAAATTTCAAACGAATAAAAAAAAATACATAATGTCCAGCTTTTCTCAGTGAATATGCTACGCTGTTCATGTTATTTACATTTTTTTGGCTCACATCCGGACAGGCTTTGGGGTTTAGCTGGATGAGAAGAACACCCTCGTAAAAGTCTGTGTTTCGTGAGAAGTATACAAACAGCCCTGTCTTTCTGTCATTAGATCCCATGGCTGGTACTGTTTACAAACAAGTTTCCAACAATCCAGGATTACTGGTAGGTCATTGTCACATGCTAATGTTGGCATGCCCACAATTAATGAGCCACACCCACATGCTCGCTCACACTGACCCTCAGACACGCTCTCTCCTACTGACCCTCAGACACGCTCCCTCATACTGACCCTCAGACACGCTCCCTCATATTGACCCTCAGACACGTTTGCTCACACAGACCCTCAGACACATTCGCTCCTACTGACCCTCAGACAAATTCGCTCATACTGACCCTCAGACAGTTTCGCTCACACTGGCCCTCAGACACACTCGCTCATGTTGACCCTCAGAATGACACACTCAAACACATAAACACACACACACACTCAGATACGCAGTCACAGACACACACTCATAGACACATACTCATTGGCACATACTCACAGACAAACACTCACAGACACAGACACACACAGACGCACGCACACACTGACACACATACACTCACTCACAGACGCAGACACACACTCACATACAAACACTCGCACACTCACAGACACACACACTCACAAACACTCGCACACTCACAGACACACACACTCACAGACACACACACACTCACAGACAAACACTCGCAGACACAGACACACACTCACAGACAAACACTAGCACACTCACACACACACTCACAGACATACACTCACAGACAAAGACTCGCACACTCACAGACGCAGACACACACTCACAGACAAACACTTGCACACTCAGACGCAGACACACACACACACACACGCTCACAGACAAACACTCGCACACTCACAGACACACACACACACACACACACACACACACACACGCACACACACACACACTCACACACACACACACACACACACACA
>JAOYSI010045417.1:14412-27126 GCA_025775065.1 Hiodon alosoides | reverse complement strand
CCTATGGATTTAGAATGGGATGTCATAAAAGCTCCTGAAGGTGTAATGTGTAGGTGTCCCAATACTTTTGTCCATATAGTGTATGTTAAAACCAATAAATTTGATAAATATGTATTCAATTAAGTATTCGATTATTTATTTTCAACAAATAATGTACACAAATGTATGCAAAAAAGTCAAATCAAGGAATTTGAGGGAATTATATTATTGTTGTTTACTTCATTTTAATCAGAGCATAATATAGATGGCGCGTAGAGCCAAATAGCACAGTAACTGGATCATCAATGCATGAGAGCACATTGTTTATAATCACTTATCATCAAGCAGAATCATTTTAGATGCACAAGAACAATTAACTCCAGAAATATTTCCAGATGCCTTTTAAGAATTGCACATTCATTATCATCAGATTCATTACAGTGGGTTTTCTGCACACAAAACAAGTTACTGCTCTGCCTTCTCCAGGTCTGAGCTTCCCTTTTAATGAGAGCAGCATACGTACAATTTACCATAATCAATGGCAATTTTGCAGTGCGTTTATACTCTAAACTGATGCATTTTCTGGAAAAGGGGAAGAGCTGATACCTTTGAAGTATGAGCAGAAAAGACATCACTGAAAATGACAATGAGGCAAATGGAATAAAACCGCGCTCTCATGCTTTCCTCCAGCAGAAATACGGATGGGGGGCTTTTAACTCATATTTTCAACATCCAGTGTTTTAGTGTGTGTAGTGTTTTAGTGTTTTAGTACGCACTGCCAAGAACCTTAAGATCTCAAGACGGTCTATTGGTATTCTGTGTGGCTCTGAACATGCAAAGGAAGGGAAGTCACGGGTAATCAAAATCTAAATGCAGGAGCTCTTTTGCGTCGCTTTTCTGTAGCTGAGGCACAGCCTAAAAAAGCTATGTTTGTTACGTTTGTGTCTAGTATTAGGTTTGTATTCTGCTAAAATTAGACAGCAATTGATGATTGGATTAGAACACCCATTCATTTTGGAATTTCAACCTGGTCCAGCAAGGATGGTATAATTGATGGTTTCTCACTGAGAATTCCTGTAAGCAGTTCGAAGGTGTTCGATGGTTTACACCATATAAATTTACTACAGTATATGGTTTTGTATTATTACATATTTAGCAATTTGGTTATATATATTAATTACACAAAATGTTATCATGTTGCTTTTGTGCTTTCACAAAATTGTCCAATTCCTTGGAGTATTGGACTGCTGATGTATAATTAAATGAAAATCATATTTTTAAAAACATCGGAAACAAGTGAACATATTTCCTGTATAGGAATAAGTTCTGTGACGGTGGGAAGTTGAAAAAGTACCTTTGGTCTTCCGTCAGGAATAATTTTTAAAAATAATTTTTTATTATTCATTGCATCAACACAAAGAAGATGCTAATTCTGTTAGTAAGCTATGCAGGTTCCAGGGATCTTGAGGGAGGCAATCAGATGCAAATCACCATAATTAAGTCCCCTCGTTTGGCAGGACAAGATCAAAATGAATATTTGCATACATTGTAATGAGTTCTCCTCCTCTGTGTGCAGGTGGAATGGTCACGACTGTCCTATTGGTAATTTGGTTGCAAATTGGATGTTTGGTTAAACCACTTGCCTGTGAGGGCTATTACATCAAAAATGTTCCATTAAAATAATAGTAATTATTATTTGATAGCATTGTTGAACAGATGTAAATAGTACTAAAACAGGGGGGCATGTTTCTGTTTATTTATTTTTGACCGAAGCTATACATTTGTTTCTGGGAATCTATTCAGACACGTTTCACAGCAAAAAACTTATAGTATCTGTTACAGTAGTGCTCCAGTAGTGTAAACTTGCCCAATGGAATGATTAAATACTGAGTGATAAAAATTGACGCTCACTACTTTATGTAACGAATATGCCACAGATGTTTACGATTATATGAAATTGTGTACCGTTTCCTGGAGTGCGTTTTAAGGGTGAAGCTGAGGCATTATTTGTCTGACACGTTAAAGTTTCACTTTTAACCATTCATAATGTAGCAAAGCAAATGAAAACACAATGATGTCACTGCCAGAACACTGAGGAAGACTGTGATTTGTTTCCCCAGTTGAGATATTCATTAGATTCCCTTTCAGAAGTTCTGCTGGATGGGATCGTAGAAGGACATGGATTCAAATCCATCCGGGTGCAGGTCTCAAGAGTGGCTACGGAGGTGACGCTTGCACTGAATTCTCCGGTCACTTACATCAACAAAATCATTAAGCAACATTTAAAAAAAATTAAAAGACCACCATAAGCAACTTTTGAAATGAACGTTAACACTTTTTAAATGATTTACAAAGCTGGACCAGAGAGGGTAAGGTGCCCTCTGGGAAGAAACAACCATTTAGTCACAAATCCAACTCTTTAACCACATTCCCTGTGTTACCCTTGCAACGTAACTACTGTGGTTCTCAACAAAGTTATATTGATGTGATATTGAACTTTGGTCATTAAACAATGTCACTTAAAACAAAAACACATACCGCTTTAATGTTAATGTAAATTCAAAAATGTGAAATTAAATATGTTGCTTTCATTTTCCCTGAGGTTCATTATAAATTTAGGAAATCTTATTAATAACCTCTCATAAAAAAGATATGTGCATGTAGCACAATCCATATTGACTTTCAGCTGAAATAAAACAATCCATATTCACAGCTCTAAGCTAAAATGAAACAATCCAATGGCTTTAAAAAAAAACGAATTCAGGTTGCGAGAACTTTCTTAAAGCTATTCAAAAATGTGTTGTTTTTACAACCATGTAAAAAAATAAAACGTTGCAGCAGTGTAACAGACATGGTATTAGGCTGTACTGAAGGCGTACTGAGTGGTGGTCGTGGTAGTAGATGGTAACAGAGGGGATTAGATTAGCAGTGCTGTGTAAGAGAAAGTCTATGTAAACAAGATAGACAGTGGGCAGCAAGCTCATTCAGATTCTTCCTCTTGGGGCCGAGAATTGGAAAAACACAGTCGCCGTGGCAGGTATAAAGCCACCCATTGACCAGAGCTATTCCTGGATGTCAAACGCTCTACAGTAATTTTACATACTAAGAATTTTCTATTTCTTGAGGAATATGTAGTTTTGAGCACTCAAGCTAAACTTTGATATTTTGGTTTGTCTTCCAAGAACCTTTGATAGAATTGCTGAAGTGAACTCATTTCTATATGGGAAATGAATAAATAAATAAAGATTTCATCTAAATGAGTTCCAAGTTGCATGATGATGTGCTGTATATAACAACACAGCCGGGAATTTTCAGCGAGTCCTATTGACACCACACTGAGCTATTATTTCATTACAAGGGCCCAGTAAACAAGCTGCACTGGACAGGCACAATATGGAAATCCAAACCCTGTATTGAAAAGACAGGAGTTATGAGTCTCTGCAATGCATTGTGAGTCTGAATAATGTACTCCTAACATATTTAGTCATTAGAAGTCAGGTCAAGGCCAAATTGACATGAAATGGTTTAAATTAGCCCCACTCGTTTCCATTGATTTACACTCGGCCCTAAATTACATCGGGTGAAGGGAAACCTTTAAACAATAGTTTCAGAGTTGCTGAAGGGATGCTGGGTTTGAAGCATCATTAACTTGAGGTCCTGGGCCGCAGAATGTATTTGTTACTATTAAAAATAATGGAAATGAGCAGTAAGTAAGAGGATTACACACAAGGAAGAGGCATTTTGTAAGCTATTTGAAGGGATATTGCTTAGGTGGAGACAGTTTAGACCAGTAAGTGTTTTTCAATACTGTCGTGTGGGTTATATGTCATAACAAACAAAAAATAACTGACTGGTTAAACGAAATATGAATGGGCCTAACATTTCTGGCAATGTTTCCGATAGCAGGCTGAAGAAAATTGAACTGAAGGTATTAAGATGTTCAGAATGTCTAAACTATAACAACTTTGATAATTTACAATAAATCGCATTTCTCTTCTGAAGTGCAAACTGAAGTGCTAAATCTGAATAAACAAACACCCTAAAAATCTAAATATATGTGCAAATGTAGGCGAATAAAACCGACTAATTAACTTGGGAAAATGGAAAACCATGTAGAAGATGAAGGGTTGACTACTCTGTATTAACATGAAAATTCTACAAATCGAACATTGTGCCAACCAAATAGAGATATAGAGGATCTGAAAGGCTTAGTCGAAAATCACCTATATACAATTTTCCCCCTAATTACTCCTGACTCTAGCTCCTCACCGTGGGTAAGAAGGATACGAAGATCTTTGCCCAAAGGCTAGGTCATAAAAACACTCTAATTATAAAGCTGCTAAGCAAAAATAGGTGTCGATAATGTTATTGCGATATCCCTTTAATCCTGGTTCATGACAGAGAAAGTTAGAGTAACCACAGCCAAGGACAGACTTACACCCAGCGGTCTGAAAACAAAAGATCTGATAAAGAAAAAACAATCCTGAGAAAAACAGAAGCTTAGACAGATTGCTATTGTGCTATCAACTTCTGTTTTTGTTTCTTAGAAAACGGGAGAATAGAATACGGAGTTTGAGAGGCTACACTGTTCCTAGTGCAACGCATCTGTGTATGCTCTGTTCTTTAAATTTGACTTCTTACAAAGTAGCCTAAACCCTCCGCAGCCTTGTGATATCTCATACAGCATGTCTTAACGCATAGCTTTATGTTAAAAAGGATCCCAGAGACATCTTAAGAAGCCTTCCCCTTTGAATTGTGAGGTATGGAGGTCTTTTCAGGCTTAAAGGGTACATTAAGGTACGTCTCACCTGCTGTTTCCATTAATGTTTGCAACTTTAAAGAATACTTTAACTTGCATTTCTATTGAGGAAACTCAAATGTTGTCAGTCATGTTTTCAGAGATGTACTATAAAAGCAAACTGCAGATTTCAACAGCCCACACAACTTATTCCTATGGTCTAACTGAATTCGAGTGATGCCAATGTTGTGTATATGTGTACAAACGGAAATTTCTCTGCTATGCTTCCTCTGCAGAAATTTAAGCCTGGGAGATGGTTTCCTTCATCTTCATGAAATTTTGTTATGTCACACACACTCTTAAACAAAAGAATTACAACAAATTTATAATACGGAATAAGTGCATAGCAGATCGTCTTTATTTTGGGTTTAAAATGTACCAAATGTGTCTTGTTTTGTAAGTTTGTAAGGTTCATTATTGTTTATTTATTTGATTGTTTTACTCATCCTTTGTCAAATCAAAACTTTTTATAGGACATAGTAAGTTTTTTACAAGAGCCGTGTGACTTAATTTGGAAAGAGAATTGTTTTTTTTTGGAGTTTGTTTGTTTGTTTGTTTATTTTTTGTTTGATTAAATATTTAACAACTAATGTGGCTAAAGGCACGGTTTTATTAACTCAGAAGTCAGGATTTGCCACTTGAAAAGCAAAAAACATGCATTGCCGATTGATTGAAGCCAATTTCCTTCATACATCATCCGGTTATCAAATTTTACCTGTTAATATTTGCCTGCACTATAAAGTATTCAACAGATGTGGATGCATGTTCTAATCTTTGAAGCCATAATATATTCATCCTGGTTTTCCTGCCTGCCTTTATGTCAGTCTAGAATAACAGAAATGAAGATGAATCGCCTCCTCACACAAGATGAATCGTCTCCACACACAGAGATCCAACACGAACTTCATAGACTTCTACAGACTTCTTGATTTCCCTGTTTATGTTGTTGTCTTGTTTGCTTTTTGCCTTGTCAAGACAAAACCAGGGGTTATTAACTGTTCAATGCTGGTGCATTCTGTAGTTCAGATGGAAAGTAGCTTAATAACCAGAGACCAGAGGTTGTGTTGAGATAATGGAAACAGGTCATTTTACTCAAGGTGATGAAACATTAAAAGCATTTGCTGGGAAATATTTATTTGTGTTCAACTGATCAGATAGGTGGTTCTTTCTACTACTAGAAGTTGTGGAGGGAGATAGAGCCTTTTTCAAACATGTTTAATTTCCTGTGTTTATCTCCAGCCTTTGTTGTTGAAATTAAATTTTGCTTCAGGAGATCCATATTAAAATGAAGGGAGAGAGAGGGGCGGACTGAAATTACAATACTGCTATATTGTCAGATTTGATTTGCTTTAATGTGAAGGCGGGTGCTGTAGGCACAGTAGGCCCTCCAGAATTTGGCCTTTTTCTTTTCTCTCTACTCAGCTTCCACCACTAAGAATCAGAGGTGGTCATGGCAATCTAATTACTTCCTGTGAACAGCACATGTTTGAAACCCATAGAAGCATTCAACGAGCAAGGGATCTACAAAGGGCCAACAGCAACTTAGGAATTGGACACTGTAATGACTCATCATAAGACAGCCATCTTATACCTTGTAGAGAGACTCACATCCCTAGTATGTGGAAATTTTTGCACAAATTGGCCATCTCGCTGGTTCACAAAGCAATTTAAAACTCCCCTACTGCACATTTGTTCAACATTTCTAATGTGTCAAGAGATGATAAATGATTGATGGGTCTTCTCATTGTGTACATCCTCATCATCAGACTCCAAATTAGGTGCACGTCTTTATGGACAGTTAACTATAGCTGCGATGGGCTTTACACTTTACATTTGTTCCTCCATAAGAAGAAGACAGATACATCCCGTCTCATCTCAGTATAAATGTTTTTTGCTTTATCACTGTTGTTTCAAAGCCGATTAGTTCTAAAAGTTTGAAAGTATTATGTTAGCTAACATTATTGATTTAAAGTTTTTTTTTTAAAGTTTGTGTTGTTTTCTCGTGGAAATTAAGTATAGCTAGAAGCAGCAAGAATGTGGGAGGAGTCAGAATATTGTTTAAAAGAAATATAAAAAGCAGTTACACAGCAAACAAAATGTACCCTCCAGTGATGGTCTGGGAGGGCACTTTTACCTTTCAGAATTTCCATGTACTGCGGGTTTTTCCATTCAAAATTAAAAGAATAAATATGTGAAATGCATAAATGTGGAAATCTAGTTTTTAATTGATTTAGTTATGTATTTTTATGTGGTTTTATTTTTTTATTACCTGATATTTCAACATGTATTCTGTTATTTGTTTAATTAATTTAAAAAGGAAAACCCCTCAATAAATGCTAGGCTTGCACTGTATTTTATTGAAGATGATATCGCCTTCACACACAAGGTGAGAGAAAGACAGACTGTTTTATGCTAATGTTTTTTCTGAGTAATGGCAATAGAAAAAAAGGAAGTAAACACATCAAAAGTAAAAAGAAGGAACAAGAAGTTTCTTGACTGGTAGATTTTTATATCATCATCTTCAACAGGGAGGTGAATACTTCTGCAAGGCACTGTGTATAACGTGTAGAATACACACAGCAAGGTTTGCTCTGTTTGATGTACGTATATAACATTGTATACTCCATATCACCTTATGTATATTTGAAGGTGTGGCATGCAGCAGGGAGCATTGCCTTCAAACCCAGGGGAAAAACCCCAAAAGGGGAAAGCCAAGCTAGGGGGGGTGGGACAGCACGCCCCTGAGTGGTAACTACTCTATGGTAACCACACTCAGGTGCCAGCAATTAATGGGCTTTTAAAAGACCCAGCAAGGGCTGCATTAGAAAGGAAGGTCTGGAGAAGGTGAGACAGAAAAGTCTGTTGGTTGGTTGGTTGGTTGGTTGGTTGGTTGGTTGGTTGGTTGGTTGGTTGGCTGGCTGGTGAAGTAAATGTTTTTAGACTTTTTGTTATTTAAATGTTTGTTACAGAGTTTCCCCCAAAAGGGAGCTTTTAGTTAATAGTTTTGTTGTTGGTTTGTCTTCTTTTATTGTGTTTGATGACTCCTGCAGCGTAATTTTCCCAGACATCCAACTCACCATCAGACCCATCATGTCCAGCTCTCTCATCGCCAAGATCCCTTTCCCTAGCAACAGCAAGTTCAAATTCCTGGAGAATTTTCCCCTCTTGTGGTATAATAGATCACAGGATAATGCAAGAAAACAGCATGTGATAATGATGTGAGCACACATTTATATTATAGGGCCCTACCTGGTCTATCTAAGCAGCATAAATGCATTTTAAGGAGTATGATAATGTCTTTACAACACCAGAAGACCCTACTGCTCTGGGCTGTGCACTTGGCTTGTGTGTGTGTGTGTGTGTGTGTGTGTGTACTTCTCCTCTGTGTGAATGTGTGAACATGTGTGTCACTTTATATATATATATATATATATATATATATAATGTTGATTTTACAGAAATATTCTTAACCCATGCAGGGATAATGCAAGTATTGAAAGAAAAAAAATAGGGCTAGAATCAGAATTTTCTTGCGTTCTTCCTTAGTATTCCAATTTGTTAACATTCACTAAACTGGAGTTCGCTAGACAGGTTGACTGTAATGGAGCAAAGTGCCTCTAAAAAATTGTTGTGGAAAAACTTCAAACAGGGAGTTGTCAACACTGCTAAGCTTTATTCATGCATATTCAGAGGAGATTGAACTGTCAATCAGAAAAGAGAGATACAAGACAGAGATATTGAACATATATAGCCAGCCAACAGGGCGGCCACTTAGCCTTGACAAAAAATGTTGTAGTTGCCGGCACAGGATGTTTTCAGTTTTACACACACCAAGACAGTCAGTTTACAACAGCAAAGGCACAGGAATTCACACATCGCAGTTACTTTTAGCAGAACCAGTTTAGTTAGCTTCAGAAACACTTTGTACGCATTGTATTCGAGGATTAGTCGAGGATTTAATCTTATTTACACATTTGCCTAGCAGCAGATGTCAACCGGACACTTGACTCGCCTATGTACTTTTAGCACAACTTCATCCATGCCTTTACTCAGCCCCCTGTTCATTATCAGTTCTCTCCCAGCAGTGACTGCCAATTCCCCTGAGAGGGGCATCAGCAATCACATGCTAATGGACTCTTAGCAGATGGATTGAATGAGCATGGGAAGCCTGGAAGAAAGGAAACCTTTGCAATATTCCCCCCACCATCCTCCACTTATAAAAGGAGAATAAATAATTGACTTCAGTGGCTGGCCACGTAGGATTTGAAACCTCTGTGGTGATGGGGCAGCATTAATTACCTATATGCGAGCATCACATATGAGATGAAGCAAGGAGAGCAAATTAAAAGTCTAAACGTACTGGACTACAAAGACCACAAAGAGAAGAACATGAATACACAAATGTAAAATATTTTCTTACCAAAATTATTAATTTTATTTGCATATTTTCAATATATGTGGTAAATGGGCCACCTTGAGGTGTTTATGGGCATATTTGCATGAATCTCATTCATTGTTTCGTTTTTAAACTGTTCAATCCGAGATGGCTTTTCGATTACTTCAAAGTTAATGATAAAGGTCCTACGAGAAGCTTGCGATGACGGTAAACTTTCAGTCTTCAGATTTGGTGGGGCGAAAACGGTCTAATCAAAGCTTAATACGTGCTACTAAAAATCCCCTGTATCTGTCTATAACAGATATTGAATCAATGTCAATATGTCCAGTCGAATTTTAAAGTTGTGTACTCTTCTGGCTTGGTATAGAATTGCTATGAATGTTTACAAAACTGGAGTTCCCTATGTACATGTGTCTCCTTCTCAGTGTGCACATGCATCAAGTGGCCGCCATTTTTTTCACTTTGCAAAATGTTTCCATTCCATAAACAGCAGGAAAACAACAAGTAAGAATATCAGGCATCATTTTATTTAATCCCTAACAGGTATAGGTATGATAAGCATTTGTGTTCATTATATATATATATATACACATATATATATATATTTTCACGCAAACACAATTTTTATTCAGATCAAATTAAAGTGCATCAAAATGACTTGACAAAGTAATTAAACAAATTTAAAATATGCAAAGCTATATTCATATTTGGGATGTTTAATGGAAACATTCACAGTGATGATACAGTGATCAATTTGACAGTGTTTCATAGACAATCATTTATCTTGCACGATAATAACAGTATAAGATACAAAGTGTAAATGAAACCCCAAGAATCTTTCTGAATAATGGAGAAAATGCTTCCCTTGTACAAATCAGGAAATCTGCTCTCTAGCCATTCGTCATTACCCTAATATTCACTCTTGAGATAAAAAAAGGCCTTCTGGTATTGATTTTATTTTTCTGGTAGTAGCCCCCAATTTGATTGTCCATTCAAACCAGAACAGATGAAGCAACTTCATTCTTGGCAGCTCAATGGGTCAGTGAATTGATAACAATAACACCACTATAGCACAATGAAGGCAGAATTTAAAGCACAGACACGGAGTGAGAGCGCTAAACTGAGAGCAGCTGAAAACATGGTCGGACTATGGGATCTACAGTGGCTGTCGTTAGACACTCTGAAGACATGCATTTTTTAAATTCATTTGGAATTGCCGATTAATTTTCATGATTACCTACCCACAATTTGGAATCGCCAATTGTGCTAACACTCATCACTCCACTACTGCTGCCACCACACTGGGTGGGTTAGTACGACAAGGCTACTCCAGTCCGAGTTGCCACCCGTCTCTTTTTCCACACTGCAGAGGCTGAGCAAGGGTTGGAGGAGAGGTTTGTCCCTCTCTACGGTAGTGCAACCCTGCTGGTACCCAGGAGGCTGGTAGGAAACGTTCATTAGTGACAAGCCGAGAGATGCCCGGCCAATTTAACCCACTCCAGCACGGGTGAGATGTCAGTTTTGCACGCCAATGTGATACCCCAGTCAGAATCAGCTAATGACATGAGCTGGTTTCGAACCCGCAAACTCCAGCTCACAGGGCTCTGCCTGAGCTGGGGTAGAGCCTTTACTGACTGAGCCACATTTGGAGGAATGTCTGTTTTTTTTTTTTAAGGAAAATGAATACTTTGAGACATGCCTTTACAACCTCATTGAGGTCATTTAAAAATGTGCACTGCAACATGATCCTACTTCAATGACAGGGTAGTGCTGTAAAAAGGGTATTAAACATACTTCCGGGAACAACATGCGGAGAACCAAATATGTAAATATCAATTTGTTTATCAAAGGTGATTAAAATAGAAACAGAAATTAATTAAAACCACTTAAAGTTACCAAGAATCAAAATCTTAAGCTACCTCAATTATTATTATTTTTGCTAATGAACTGACATGTAAAGTAGATTTCTAACACACAAGAAATGTATCATAACCAAAATCACTCACGTAAGCAACAGCACGACCACATTGCCTTTCTATTGTAAAATTCCTAGCGCTTTCCGATAAATTTTGCTGCATGTCATCATGTACGTTACGTTGTAAAAAAAGGTGAATGTTTGCATTTTGTTTCCCAGAAACATAAGTTGATTACTTAAAGTAAGCCAATTACTCACAAACCTCAGCTGATTTAACACAACACATTCGTTGCATTTCTGAACAGTAAGTTAGCTGTAAAAAATCCAAACTGAATCCAAACCAGCAATAAAATAAATTAGCAAAAGTGAACGTCTCCTGCTCTGAGGTTGTTTGAAACAGGCGAGTTGAGGGAGAAAAAAAAAATTACATTAGAGATTTGGAAAGGTCTAACATTTAAAAGATTAAGAAAAAATAAAAAAACTAATTAGATCTTTTTTTTCAAAACTGAGAAACATAAAAATTCCATTATCAAGTATACATACCCTCAGATGAAAATGAACGGCCCCACATAAGCCATTAATAATAATGGGTCTCGCTAATTTTGTTTTCACACATATTATTTTCCTGGCAAATAAATACAGTAACTCCACCTTACAAAGAGAGTGAATCTTTTTCTACAAACACTTATTTTGATGTTATCGAGTGCAAGGCGTGTGTAGTATGCTGAATCATCATCATGCTGAATTTGTTTTTCCTTTACGTTCCTGCTTTGGGGTGGGAGAAGGGTTCCCAAATGATCCCTTTTGATACAGCACAAATTCCTCACAATCTACATGACAATGGCATCTTAAGGTTGCATTCGGAAAATGAGCAATCGAGATCCTTTCTAACCAATGGGATGTCACTGTATTCTGTCATGATTTTTCCCCACACAAAATTAATACGTACTTTAACTTCAATCCATGGGTATGGTCCCTTTTTTTGTTTATGAATAACACAACCTGGAGCATTTCTCAGTCAAGTCCCTATAATTGGCAATATTTTCACGATGTAGAATCTATACAATTCAATGCTACACTGACTTAGCTGTAGAACTTTTTTTCATGCTGATCAGAAAAACACAAAAAAATCCAGAAAATTAAGAAAATGAAGAAAACAAACCAAAACATTTATTATAAACGCTTTTTAGAGATTTGTGGTACCAAAACTGGACCAGGTCCCATTGCCTTCAATCTCAAACCAAGCCTGGACTGCTGCGCCTCTAAACCACCATAAGTCCCTTGACTAGTGAAGTCCCAGTGGCCTCCCACTCAGCAGTCAGCAGTTCAGAAGTTCTGGAGCTCTGGAAGGTTCTTATAGAGGTCCAACGCGTCAGGGTTGGAGAAAGCCCCACGCTGGGTCACCTCTTTCCCAGCAATGACCTGTTTGACAGCCACCTCCACCTTCTTGCCGCTAATCGTGTACTGTAATCACAAAGAGAAGCAAGGCATGTGCTTAGTCAGTCAAGGGAGTAGCAAAACATTTGTCAGAGTTAGTGAGCTGTTATAACTCATAGGACTATTTCATCAGTTTAATCAGAATACTGTCAAAAACTTAGTAAGACAGTCCATGCAGTGTGCACGCGC
>JAOYSI010045417.1:3028-14312 GCA_025775065.1 Hiodon alosoides | reverse complement strand
CTCATAGGACTATTTCATCAGTTTAATCAGAATACTGTCAAAAACTTAGTAAGACAGTCCATGCAGTGTGCACGCGCACGCGCGTGTGTGTGTGTGTGTTTAAGAGAGACAGAGAGTGATATTTTGTGAATACATCAGCCTTCCACGGTAAAAAACTAAATAAAAACACTCCCCCTCTCATTTGTCACAATCAAGCCTTCATTGTTTATAGCTATTTGCCTGCTCTGCCAGATCTTACTAATAATCTTTTTTAGATGTGATTCACGCAAATAAAAACCTGGGCCAAGTATACAAGACTCACTCAATAAAAACACGGACAGAATGCTTTCAATATTTTAGTGAGTTAAATTAAAGCCAAACTGTGAAATTAGATGTTTTATCTGACAATCTTTTCTCAGAGCACAAGCAAATTAATGCCGGTTAATGAGTTTCATTTACAGCTTAATTTCAACAATCACGGCAGTTTTGAAAAGTCTGTAAACTCCTTGCTGTAACCAAAATCTGGACCAAAGAAATGTGGTGTTTTACTAAAACAACTGTAGTCTCTTCCCTTTCTGAGCTGAACAGGTTTAATTAATACTTTATAAAACCATTATGGTGACCCTCGAAGACAAGACACAAGTATTTGCCGCTCAGGTGTTCAGTAGCCTGAACAATGACGCACATAGACTAAATCGCACCCAAATATTAACAACAGACCAATCAAATGGATACAATGCAAACAGAAGACTGTCCAGATGACTGCCTACTTTGACAGAAATAACTGTAACATCAACACTCCAGCAGTAACTAATAAAAGTAGTGGTCCATCAAATCATCCTACTCCCCATTTTCCCAACTACCTCAACATCCTGTTGCCTTGGTTACTGCACAAAGTGACGCAGAGGCCAATATAACATTGTCATTTTCCTGCCTCTTCCATTTTAATGGAAAAATTCATGGCTATCCTGATATGTCAGTCTCCTGACCAAAAACAACCAATGACAATAAAAACAAACATTTACTGGATAATGAAAAATCTAAAACATAAAGCGTGTCTTTATAATCTCAATGTCAAAAATAACACTCACTGTATCAATGACTGATTTCAGAGTATTGAATATGCTCAATATCATATCAGATAATGGAGCTGCCCAATCCATAATTTGTTCCATAATAAAACACTGGCAGTATTTAAACGTATGAAACGTCTAACTAGCACGTGATGTTAATATGGCAAGCCAAACTGAATTTCAGATATCTCAAATTAACAGGAAGTCAACTTAAAATTCTCAAAATGATAAATTACATTTGAGATATCGTAAATTGAATTTGAGATGTCAAAATCAACTTCAATTAAAGATATCTTAAAAAATATTTTGAGACATCTCTAAATGACAACTTGGCGTGCCATATGTTAATCGCTCTCAAAGTTGTATCAAGGGCTACCAAACAACATCACTGCTGTGATACTCTGTTAATATTTTTGAGGGTTTATGGTTGACTTCCTGTTCTTCAAGAAAGATCTATTTTCCTCTGATCCACTGGACTTAACTGGGCCAAGATTATGATTAAATGATTAACTTGTTGTGGAACACTAGCTTCCAAAAGAAATTAAGCTGAATACCGTCCTACGTTACTGAGAGGTCAAATCACACATGAACAGGTAACATAATGGGTGCTCACAGGAATGTCTTTCGTTTCGAGGAAGAGAGCGGGGACATGTCGGGCTGAGAGAGCCACGCGAATGGCGCTACGGATCTTCTTCACCAGCTCCTGACAAAAGGACTTGTTCGGTGCCATCTTTAGGAAAAGGATCACCCTTTCCTCCCCATCATCGTTGTACTGTGGAACGCAAAGGCTGTCGGAAACCTCTTCGAAGGCCTCCACTGAATAAGAGAGACACAGAGTTTAAATAAGCTAGAGTGCAGATTTTCAGCGTCTTCATCCGTAAACCAAGCTGCCTGACAGAAAATATGGGAAAGGCCAAAACACCACCAAGGCAAATCCTTAATCCCTCTTGAAAATGTCCTCAAAGTACCAGAGGGTTTCATCAAGAGTTGGCGTAACACCGTTCCACTGCCATTTTTAGGGTCAACTAAACTGGGTTGGGGGAGGGGGTGACTAGTATGTTTCTCATCTTGTCTCAAATAAAGTAGAGTAACTCAAACTCAGGTCTGATTCGAATGATGACATATTTTGATTAATATGTAGACCAAGGCTGGGACCAAATCAAATCTTTGGCATAAATGTATTCAATAATTTTGATCAGTAGAAGATTAAGACACTAACAACAACAACACTATTAAATACAATTTTAGCCAAAGAGTCCGGAGTTCTCCAACATGAATCTCACCGATGTTATATATTTCAGAGCTTCCAAATCGCACTCCATTGGGATTTAAGGTTCCGTCACTAAAAAAAAAGAAACCATGAAAAAACATTAATGATCGAAAACAAGGGCACAATAGTGTAATTATGGTACTAAAACAACTTTCCTTAAACTTACCTTAAATCAGTGGTAAGGTTCCAATTTTAGAGATTAGTAAACTGGTATGCACCAACATACATAAAACATTCGTTTTACAGTCAAAAGAACGCCCGTGATTAAGTTATCCACCACTACACCACTGAAATGCAACTTTATTTGTTTTAATAATGAGTACAAACTGATACTTAAATTAGACAGAAAGCCTACTTTAATTAAGAGGCTACAAAGAAAGCATAATCACCTTCGGCCAAGCATGACGATTCCCCCAGTCTTTGGGTTGATCTTGCAATAATCACCATGAGCCCAAACCCCTGGGGAAAAGGAAGAAGAAAAAACATCAGGAACAATTCTTGTCTTTTTGTGTGTTTTTTAAATGTATTTATACAAAGCAATTTTCCACACAGCTGCGCTGTTGTTGGAAGAGTTACGTGTTTCTCCGTCATCGCATTGCGTGAGGCAACGGGGATCGGCGTGACAAGGGACATGCTCGCTAGTCCAGCACAGACAGGAACAAGGAGCCGGGCAAGCTGCACTCCTGATCAATCCACTAGGGGCAGCGCATAGGCTCAGCCCCATGCTGCTCATGACAGAGCATGGTGTGGAAGAAGTAATCTGATCCCACGCGAGTGGAATATCCTGGCCTCGGCGAAATTAGGCGGAACAGACTCGCACTGTACACAGAAGGTAGGCATTAAGTAGACCTCCTCCGTTGAAACCACTGGCTTCACAGCAAGCTCAAGCATGAATCGACAATGGGCCCAAAGGCTTAGAACCTCAGACCTGCCCTTTAGTTTTAGAGGTGATATTATAAAACAAGCATAGTCTAAACTGTAGACCTGCTTTATTCTTTTCTTTAGATTCATTTAAAACACGATTTGTCAAAGGCCATGAAAAAAATTGTCACAATGAGGTCAAAAATACCAAAATAGTGCATTTCTGATGTTTTCCCCCCCCAACACTAGGGAACACTGATTTTTATGGAGGTGGCACCGGGTGTGTTTAGAACGACCCCAGCTGCAGGAGGATTTTTGCAATAGGAAAAGGTTGAGAACATGTGGTTATTATCATATCACCGGTTCCCTGAAATTGAAATATTAGCCATCACTAATGGGTTAATTCCCCTTTAAGAACCCAAAATTCTGAGCATTTATGCCAAATCTTGCGAGGGCGTGCCTGAGACAGTGCATCATCAGCCCTATTATAGCCATGTAAAGTCAGTCATCCATTCTCCTTTTCACTTCTGAGCCACTGTGGCACATTAACATTTCTATTTCAGGGAACTAGTGTTATGATAATAACCCCACGTTCCCTTTCAAATGTGAAATATGAACCGTCACTGATGGGGAAGCATACCCTATCTGTGGAGAAGACAGCCATATGGCTCCGACATGCTGAGCATCACAATGTACATTTATCACGTAAATTCCACACGTATGTTCATGTATTCGACTTAGCAATCAGACAAGAGTGGAGGGCAAAGGTCCAGAGGCCGCCCTCAACGATCTTGTTCAGGATCTTGTTCTGAATTTAGGGGCGATGTTCAGCCGGTAGAATCACTAATGCCTCTTTAAGCAGAAACCCTGGAGGTTGGCAAAAGCCCTGGAGGATTACCTCGTCTCCTTTGATCTGCACAATAAATGGTGTGCAGCCGGGCCAAATGTGTGGCCTTGTGTAATGGGCATGTCCAGGAGAGCCGACAAAGTTCTGGCTAAGTGAAGGAAACAGGGACAGCGAGTGGGTCTGGCTGTGAAACAGCTGACAGCTGAAGAGCAGGATGTAAAAGGTTGTCCCGCAGAAGAAGAAGCCTGTCAAGGCCGTCTATGGAGGCCTGTTGCCTGCTAAACATCTCACACATCCTGCCCCAGCGGTAGTCACCGGGGGACGAGGAGCTGTGCTTCCTCTGATTTTTTTTGCCTAGGCGGAAGAGAAAAAGAGGGAGAGAAGAGGTCAGAAGGAAGGGGGTCGAAGTAACTAACTCTAGGACGCACCATGGAACGTCTCTTAAGAGGTCTCGCCGCGCTCTACCCAGACTGCTCTGGAGTCCTGCTAAACCCGATCGACACGCTCCTGCCCAAGGCATCAGATGCAAGAATTGTGGTCATCTGCTGAAGGCAGACACGTACGACATCCTGCACAAGTATGAAAAAAGTCAAGCACGAGAAGAATACACTCACAATATCGTCGAAAAAGACACTGAACGTCGAAGATGACGTTGAAAACATTGACGTGGGCGGCTTTGCATCAAAGCAGTAAGCACTAAGCATTCAGCCTCAAGGACATCGGTACGAGCCGTCGACGTCGAGGATAGAGTGGTGCTACAGCACAAAAGCTGAAAACGTGCCACTTAACCAAGATCGGCCGTGTAAGTACCAGGAGGTACTAAAAGCCCGTATCGAAGCACAAGCGAACGCACAAACAGCTGAGCTTGTACAAGCAGGCGATATTGCAGCTGTGGCAGAGCCCTGCGCACGGCTAAAACAGCTGGAGACAAATGCTAATTCCATAGTCACTGAATTTGCGCTTCTCTATGGAATAAAACACAAAGAAGGCACGAAGGTTTCGCAAATAAAACAGTGTAACTAACTACGAAAACAAAGGCAGAAATCGTTAGCTAGACCTTGGGAGGACAACGCAAGTCGCTGGCTTTAGCAGGCACAAAAGGCTATGAGTAGCGAATTAGCAAAACAAACTATTCAAGCAGTCAGAAGACAATTCTCTTACAAAACACACCAAGCCACTACACACAGTAAAATCGCATTGTACAGATTTTAAATTAAAACGGCGTAAGCAAGGCAAAGTAGGAAGTACTCAACTAAAGGAGCTCAGATTCAACTGAAGGAAAAAAAGAGAATGGATGCCTAGCTTTACACGGCCATTATAGCGGTGAAAACGCTTTGTCAGGCACGCTCTCATGAGATACGTGCTCAGAATTATGGGTTCTTATGGGTTCTTAAAGGAAATGACCTATAAGTGATGATCCAAATTTCACATTTAAAAAAGGGAACTACCACGGTATGAAAGCAGGGGAAATGGTGTCTACCTGGGAAGGTGGAGAAGTAGGCCTTGTGGTATTTGCTCCCATTTTCGTCATTCCAAAAGTGGGTGGGCTGGCATGGGATGGGCTTGAGGCACACTAGCTCCCCACTTTTGCCCCACACTGGTTTCCCTAAGACACAGAGGAACCGAGCACCAGTTAAAACCTGTTAGATGAAAACCTTGAGGCTTTCCTTGAAAAATCTTAAATTCTTCTCGCTTCTTGATACAGACTATCCCAACACCTCTTCTTTCACTCCTATGAGAACTAGATTGACCTAACTATGGTAAGGTCAATCTACATGCATTCACATTTTTTTTAAATGAGATTAATTTTAGTTTTACTTATACAGTGCAGTTGCCCCTCTCCCCTTTAAATTATGAGAAACCCTGAAAGATATGAAATTTTAAATAGCACTATGAAAATATTTTAATGTTTTAAAAAACGATTAAATAAATGAAGCATGGTATTTTAGATGTGACCCTGCTCATCCCTATATAATCTGTAAGTATAATATGCTTACCTTCGTAACTCCATGCCTCAACTGCAATGCCCAGGTTGCGGGCCTGGATCTCCCCCCTGTGGACTGGCACGGTCATGTTCTGCCCCATGAAGCAGGAGATGATGTCTGTGCCACCTGCCCAAAGAAATGTCACCCCTGTTTAAAACATGGCTCCACAAACCAGGTTACAAAAACTGATCCAGCTGGGGTTGAACTGCAGAATGGGAGTGTTCAGTTGAAAGCAGACCCAGCAGAACATCTGAAGTACTACTGTGAGAAACCCTTTTTAAACAGGGCCCACAGGAATTGATACTGTCTTCATCAAAATATGACTTCATGTTTGTGTGTCCACAAGTATGTCTGCAATAGACGATTGCAACGTACTGAGTATCAATTTTTGTCCAATACATGTCCTTTTATCTACCCTGTCATTATCTTTTCTGCCCGTTCGTTTTTCTGTTTTGCAACTTTATGAAATATATTTTAGTACTCAAAACATGTATCGTTTTGCAAAGATAAAAATGCATAGCGAAAAGCATATTCACCTTTGGTGTATATAGACAAATAAAACAAGAATTTTAGATATGGAATGAATAAATTATTCAAATGGATGAAAAAGAGGTCAAAGAAATAAAGACGGGTTAATGCCAAGGATGTACAAATAAATCGGCGAAGCGCGGAAACGAAATCAAAGAGGGCAGACAAAGAAAAAAACCTCACGGTTCAAAACAACAGTTCTGAGTTAAAGTGAGTCTGGCAGTGGAGGTGACAACTGTGCGTAACTCAGGAGTCCAGCAAGCAGGTGGAGACAAGCGTGAGAAAATAACAAAATAACACATGCTTTGATGAAACCCTGCTAACCCTACAAGGTCATCTTGGCCATTGGCCGTAGCAGGTAGCTTCCTGTGACTGCACAGCTTAGAGATCTGAGTGAAGCAGTCAGTTTTTCTGAAATAGAAACTTAGCCCAGGCAAGATGTCCGCTGCCTCCCCACAATCCCACAGTCCCGCAGATGAGCTTTTTCCAACAGTGCCTCAAGTTGACATTTCACTAAAAACAAAGGCAGACTTGCCGGCATGTCCAATAGAAGACCTATAAGCTTCCCACTTTGCAGAACAGATGGGTATATTGGATTTTAGGAGGCGCCTTAAATGAGGGTTAGACAATTTACATCCTACAATTGATCTTTTTCGGGGGGGGGTTACGCTAAAATTCTTTTCCGATGCACAGATGGTGCACAGAGTCATAGATTTCCCCAAATTTTCTTGGCTTAAGTGGCTTACCAAGCTAGCCTTTCATCGATTAATTATATCAATCTCCTTTCTGCAAAGCAGAGAGGCATAAGGTAGCTTTATCAAGATGATCCGTAACTGAACGCAGAGTAGTAAAAGATATGGATACTCTTCAACTAACAGCTTTAAAGGCTACTCGCTGCACTGCTTAACCGATCCTTGCTCGTTTTATTCAGATTTTTAGCATGCACCTCGTTGTTACTGCAACTCAATGTGAAATAAACCGCACTCCCGACCTGTCTGCCTATTAATATTCATGAGCACACCAACGGAACATCGTTCTTTAACCAGCATTTAGAGCTTTCAGGCAGAGACTGGGAATGAATGCAGAATCCAGGGTCTTGCTGGCAAATCGCAGTCTTTGCTTCTGTCGCATGCAGTGAAAAAAGTGGCACGTCAAAGGTCTTGTGCAAATTTCAGTCTTTCAACAATGCCACTGCAGACACTGAGCGCAGCCAGATACAGAATGCGCGTTAATCTTCATTAATTTATGCCGACCCTTAGGGAGGTCTAATGATTAGCACTATACCTTTGGTATATTCACTGACTGATGAATGATTAATAAGGGCAATCTCCACCCGCCACACCTCCCACACACCACGGCTTGCTTCATCCACATCAAAAATAAGATTTGTGTGGAGGGGGAGGAGGTAAAAAAAAAAAAAAAAAAAAAAAAGCTAAATTCAAGATGGAAAAAAAACTGAAACGTTTTAGGAAAATTGAGAAAAGGCGAAACCAGAACAAACATTGTTGATTCAACACTATCCAATTGATTAGAATGTTGATTTGTGCACCAAAAAAACACAAAAATGTAAATCACAGAGGCTGATGGAAACACATGGATTTATTCATAAAGCACAACCATCATCTCAGATTGACCAATTTTCTAAAGGGGAAAAAAAAAAAAACCCCACGAACTGGCCGTTACCTTAGTAACTGAAAAGTAGCAGCCTTGGTATTAAGCGTGGCGTACTGGTGTGACTTCTGGCATTTCTGCACTGGCACATTTTAAAGACAGGATCCGGCTCACCTGAGATGGAGCCAAGTAGCACGTTGCTCTTGATGCTCCTGTAGACGTACTCGTAGCTCTGGGGCTTTAGCGGGGATCCCGTAGACAGGATGGTGTGGAGCGTCTGCAGATTGTGAGTGTCAGCTGCACAGAGGGACACGGGCGCAGGACAGAATCGGTGAAAAGACTTCACTTGCAGAGTATAAAAGAAGACCATGCAGACGTTAGTAGTATTAACACGACGCGTCGTACTTTACTGGTGATGTAATCGTGATTACTCGTATACAGCCATTGTCTTATGTAGGCCTTATATCATTTTTGGTAATTGATACTTCCTTGCTATAAGATAGCAGCCTAAATAATAAAATTCAAGAAAAAAAAACAAGAAAATCATTACAAAAATAAAAGTAACATGGCCATTTTTGAGGAGGAGTTGTAGTTCCACTTCATCATAATAAAGAAAAAGGGAACAAATGAGGGTTAGAAGCAAGTCTGCTAATCTAAAGACCTGATACAGCTGAAAATGCAAGCGCTCACAAATGACAGCCAAATCATTGATGAGAACATTGACGGAATATAACCTATAAAAGAGTAACTGCATGAGTCAGAAAGTTCAATCAACCACCCTGTTCCTTAGCTCCACTTCAAGGCGGTATTAGAGCAGCTCTGCCAGTAAAGTAATCTGGAGCAGAAAGCTGTTCACCTCGGTCGCATTCTCTTGTGTTCTTGGTCCCGTTTGCAGCAGCTTTAGCAGAAAACCCATTCAATGGTCACTGGTTCTTTTTAAAAAATCTTTCAAGAGATGCATTATTTCATTGTGAAAACTCATCTATTAATCACCCACTCCAAAACATTTTGATATTCTTACAAAATCACTCAGTTCTGCATGAATTATTATACAGCACCGGAATTGTCACGGCAGAGAACCTAGCTAGGGATCATTAATGTTTTCAGAAAGCCATCTACAACCGTTTACCGACAGTTGTTTTAACCGTTAGCTCCGTTTAGCAGGACTCAAGGTGAGCAAAAATGCCGATTTGTGTTACCGCCGGCTGTGAATAGAGTATCGAAATTCAGTGCATGACAGGGACATGAGCACACATGTAAGGGGATCCAAATAAGGCCCAGGCACGGAAAGCACATTATACCTCAGCGATCTGACGCATGCCAAAAAGCTGCATGCTGTAAACAAGCGCTTACAAATCCGAATTACACACAGGCCTGATTCCTGATTCCGAGCACACGTGTTTTTGTATCTTCCTGCGCATTAGATTTCCGCCACTAAAATAAACCTTGAATGGAGTGTGCCCGCTGCTGGTTTTTGGAACCGACACAAGCCTGGCTGAGAGGCGGAGCCAAGGCTGCTCCCTGGCTACAGCCCCGCCGTCCCGCCAGGAGGAGCGCAGGGACAGCCTCGCCGTCCCGCCAGGAGGAGCGCAGGGACAGCCTCGCCCGCAGAGTGGCCAGGTGTTTGCACTAAATGTCATCTGAAGGACGACGCCTCCAGTGGCACAGGAAGCCTCCTTTCCCAGACAAGCACACACACACCCATCTTTTCCCAAACATATGTCACATGCCGCCCCCCCCCCCGAGGAGGAAGTGGGCTCCCTTTGCAAACGTGCCAGACCCGGTGTGAGGTGGGATTACAACGGCAGTCGTATTGTTGCCATATGCTGGCATTAAGCTTTTTAAAAGGCGAGAGCGCCTCTCCACCCAGCCAATGTCTGGAGAGGGCCACGCGTTCTGCTGAACCTAAAATGAGACTGTGGAGTCTGCCACGGCGTTCTTCATATTACCGGGTTTCTCATTAGAATCCCCTGTCTCCCACCCCAGAATTTATGAATAAAGATGGTAAGTGGGTATCAGGGTAATCAGGATGTGATTCGGCGCTCAAGAGTCCAAGGAGTCAGCCGCGGAATAAATATACGGTATTAAAGACAATCTGCATATTTATTTAGATGGGTGGGGAACACAATTGCCTTCAAATTTATTTAAATGGCGCCTAATCATTGGTAGTTCATCAGGAATTCGATTACTTCAGTATCTGGGCTTGAACTGTGCACCCAGGATTACACAGATATGAAGGAAGGTTGAAAGGTAAAGGTCTGCATTTCAATAAAACAATGATGACAGCCCTAGGCAGATTAGAAACTTCCCACCATACAATATTAGCTGATTTAAGAGAACACAATTCATCCATTATCCTAAATATATAATTCTGAAACTAAGGGCGATGATTCTAGCATAGTAATCACCTCATTGAAGAAAAAATGAGTGGATACAGTACAGAATACTAATTGTCCGTTAAAAAGACAAACCGGTTTCCAGCTCACCTGGCTTAAGATTCCTTTCTTCCAACACAGCGAGCCACTTGGCCCCAGTTCCAAAAATGGTGATTCTGAAAGGGTAAAAACATTCGGAAAGAACAATTACTAAACACACCGTAAATTCAACGATACTCCATTTCTAGGGTGATACTGGGGGAAAAAAACTCTCAAAATGTTCAAGGAAATCAACAAACATCAACAATGCGGAAGAGTGATTGGTTTCAGAGCTGGTAAGGCCCATTTCAAATCAATTCCCACGTCAAAGACGAAGGGTCAGTTGTAAAAAAGAGGGAAAAGTTCAGCTAATAACCGAATATTTCAGCCAAGCCAAGACCATTTAACTGGAAGATAAAAATGCCAGCATGATACTGTCTGCCTCTCAGACTTATAACAGGTGGCGCATAGAATGAACTAAGACGTACTAGCCTAGCATGGACATTGTACAAGACGATTCGCTCATCGTAGACGGACGGACGGGGGGGGGTGGGGTAATGGCACACTAAAGACGGCGTACCAACGACGGTGGCCTTTCAGTCGCACAGCGTTGCTACACGTGAAAATCAGCACGCGCCGCGCATTAGCCAGCCACCGTAATTGTGCCGATTATGAACCATACGCCACAGAGCGCCTCGAAGCGAACAAAGGGCCGG
>JAOYSI010045406.1:3295-27127 GCA_025775065.1 Hiodon alosoides | reverse complement strand
CCCCCCCCCCCCCCCCCCCCCCCCCCCCCCCCCCCCCCCCCCCCCCCCCCCCCCCCCCCCCGAAACCCCAGGCACGATGTTTTCTTGAAAGATCCATTTAGCTCTGGTGACCACATTAATGGGCGAGATAATGAAGGTATCATCCACTGTGGTCTTGGTCATTGCTTTGGCAGCACGTGATGTACTGCTTTGTTGAGAAAAATGCAGTGCAGTCTGGGAGTACACGGCTACGAAAGCCTATGAGGGGAGAGAAACCCTTCCAAGTTCCTCTTCACCTCATCCTCTCTGCTGGCCCTCTCCGGTGTCCCGCAATCAATTTGCTCGCCTCCACAGGGAATAGCCCTCTCCACATTGCTCCACCCCCTTTAAGTGTGTGCCTCCAATTAGAGACAAGTTTGATGTCCCAAAACTGACACAAAAATAATGACCATTGCATTGGCTGAAGTTATGCCCCAGTGGCAACACGCTCATCCCCCCTTAGGACTTGTTTGCCGCCGTTGTCAGTTCTCAGCTATGTTCAAAATGAGCGGTCCGCGGGCGCTACTCGCCCCCACCCCCCGAAAAGCCAACTGCTGGCAGAGGTTCTCCCAAGCCTGTCCCCTCGGCGCTTGCAGTCTGCAACCCCCTCTTCATCGCATAATCAACGAGGGGGTTGGCGGAGTCCTGGCATCTATCAGGTAGCCGAGGAACTGACAACTGGCCCTCAGTCCTGATTTAGACGCTTCCAGACGCCTCTGTAATTTATTAGGGAGGCAAAGGAGCGGACGCTCCTGCCGGGTAGATTGAGAGTTTACATTTCACAGCATGCCACAGTCTGAAGGGACTGAACATATGTGCAGTAAATCAGACCTCGCAGATTTCATTCAACTCTTCACCGTCTCTTCCCAGGGCCCGATTGATTTGGTGTTTTTTTTTTACATGTTTTAATTCGCTCTGAAAACTAGCCTAATTGGTATCAGTCAATCCATTGCCCCATCTGTCCATCACGACGGCAGGGCGTGATGCAGAATGCTCTTTTGTTCAGACCATGACTGCGAAAAGACCACTTGAGGGCACTGTAGTATCAGGACGGAGTCTTCTCAGACAGTGAGACGTGACAGAGAGACAGATCAGAGTGTAAAAGGTGGAGTCCAACTATAAACAAATTATTTTTTTGATACTCAAGCCTTCTGCAAGCTGGGGCTTAGCCATATCTCTGCATTAAGCCACCAGTTTATAGCATGTGGGATCTTAATAACATCCCTTTTCCTGGTGGGAAACCCTTTGAACGGATCCCACAGATATCAGCAGCGTTGTTTTGGAAAAGACTGATTATTTGGGTGCTTGTTCACGACCCAAAATCCCTGCGAAAGGAGGGAGACAGGAAGGGGGCATGGCCTGGAGCGAACCCCATAAGCATGGAGGTCGTGGAGGCAGGGGGCATCATCCGCCCACGCTCCTGGAAAGGTGTAATTTCCCACGGGACGCCTCTTCGCCCCCACACTCACTCCTTAAAAACGCCTGTGAACCCTTGGCCTGCCTCTGCGTTGCTCCCATCTTGGCTGCCGGATTATCGAGCGGATCAGCCACACCTTGGCCTGTCAAGCCGCGGTCCCCAGCTAGGGTACGCATCAAATGACCACTAACCTCCATTAGTTCATCCCCAGGTCTAAACTTCTCATGTGGGTTCTTTAGGAGAGTGTCTTGACTGATATCATGTGTTTTGACGTCCCTTTTCCTACTTAACAATTTTTGCATTTATTTATGTTAAAGTAATAATGGTATTGACTGGACACTGGTCTCTCTGGAAAGAGAGATGCAATTGGACTTTTGGGAACCTAGAACCTGTTCATTTAAATATGTCTATCGAGTTTTATAATTACTTTAAGGGACATAAATCCGAATGAGGGAAAAATACATGTGGACAATTTGAAGGCCTTTTTGAATAGAGAAGGTCTTGGTTGTGGCATCAGTTTGTCCAACATCTGAGAACAATCTTCGCTATTTCACTGAATTTAGCTTTGGGTCAGAACCTCCGCCCGACGCACGGTTCGTAACATCACAATATTCTTACGGCTTAAACTTTCAGCACTAAGGAAGAGTGTGTTTTTTCGACCCCAGAAGCAAAGGCTGCCGTGCCCCACATCTCAATTTGCCTAGTCAATGGGCCAGGAAATGCTCCATGACTCAGCTGGCTAATTAAGTGCGATAACGGCCTTGCACATTTCAATTAAAACTTGTTAAATGAGTGAGGCCATCACTCGTTTGCTATAATTTACTTTGTTTAGTGAGGCATTCTAAAGAGACTTCATTTATAATTGAATTGTGCGACTGTGTTAGTAACAGTCCTTGGTTTACCTTAAAGCTAAGTTTCACAACTACATTTCCCGCCTTCACAGCTCACGGAATGTTCCGCTCATTTTGATTTATTTTGTTTAACCTTTCCTACTATCGCTTTTGAAATGACGAAAACACAGGCAATGTAATCACTTAGCAGCCATCCGCATTTCTGGGTGACGGCTCTCAAGAAATGACTGACGGAACTCACTGCCAAAGTCTAGGCCCCCGGACTTAAGAGAGGCGCGCCCTCTCATTGCTGGAGCGATGGCCAAAAATGTAACAAACGTTCTGAAGGAAAAATACCTGGCAAGTTACGAGAAAAGTCCACTGGCAGGGAGAGCCAAAGGTGCCTCCTAGGGGTGTCTGGGAGCTTAAAAGACAGACGAGCTCTTTCAATTCCAGAAGTGTTGGGTTATTGATCTGAGTGGCGTTTTACATCTGCGGCGACTGGAGAGCAGAACTTCGCCCAGGCGAGGGGGCCTGTCTACAGGGCTTTCGGCGACACTTGGCCGAGGAGCTTCTGAAGAACAGGGGGCAGAGCTTGTTATCTTTTTCAGGGATAAGCCGCTGATTTTTACAAGACGTTTTTATTCTCCCCATAATTAAGGAAAGACAGAGAAAGGATCGCAGAACTATCACCGCGCAAGGGCTGGACTTGGATAGCATAGCTACTCTTAGGCTTCCTGCAAGGCTCAATATTGAACAGACATTCAGCTTCTCAGCTTCAGAAGGACACATTCCTGCATCTTGGGCCTTGGAAAACGTTACCATTGCTGTGGGTTTTTCCCCCCAATGCACAAAAACCTTGAAAGCATGTTAAAAGAGAATATCTTTCTCCGTGTATGTGCACTGGAAGTTCAAACACAGCTTGGAATTTCTCAGGAGACAAAAAAAAAACAACACTAAGATTAGAGTGCCCCCCCCCATTGTATAGTGCCTGCAAGGTCATTCAGCTGTCTGTGCAGATATCGCACCGGAGGGTGACCGTGGTGACCGCGGGGCCTCCAGCCAGCGAGGATGGAACAGAGGAATCCTCCAGGTGAGTTCATTACAGCCATCAGTGTGAAACCGCTGAGGTGGATTTGCAGAGCTGTACGTTTGTGGTGCTGTTCAGGTGAATCACCCCCTGCTTGCCGGCACAGAGGGTCCAGGCCGTAATGACCCCGCCCCTGCTTTGTGTCTACTGGCCGAAAGGATATTACTGTGCTTCAGCCAATGGCGGAAAATTTCACCCTCGGTAAAATCACTTTGGCACTTTTGTGCATCGCCTCTGGATTAGAGCGTCTGTTAAATGACAAAAACGTAGAAATTTTAAATGCAGATCGGCAACTGACAGCCCAAGTCTCGAACCCGGGTGGGTGATAACTAGAGAACGTTTTTACCCAGCAACAGTTGTTTTTACATAGTAACAGGTTACCTGCACTCTCAACGAAGAACGAAGCATTTTAAAAAACCGGGCTCATGCTAGGGATTAGCACATTTGGTGTAGAGGAGAAAACACAGACGCACGCTAAAACTGGTTCCACAAACTGCAGCTGCTGGGTTCCCAGTTGTCTCGGCGAGGCTGTGTGATTGACGCTCCCTGCCTCTTAGCCGTCAGAGTTTGCAGACTCCCCTTTGCTGTTTTCATACAGAAACCCGGCTGCTGGTTCCCCCCCTCCCCGACTGATAGCGACACATCATTAGTGTGTCTGGTAGTGTTGGGAAAGGTCCACGAGCCAGATAGACCTTGCCCTCTGGGGTTCTTTTTATTTGGTTTCCGTTTGAGTTATGCATGAAGTGAAGCAGAGGATCGCCGTCTGAAATGCAAGACTGTATATTTTAAGTTTTGAGTGCTTGTGACTGCTCTTAAACGAAGTATCATCCAAGGGCAGACAAAATATTTTTGCTTGTCATGACAGCATCCAGGACTCGTTTAAGCGAGGCCTTTCCGAAGATATTAGACAATTTATGATGAGCAGCGATCGCACTAGTGCAATATTAACAGAAGAGGTTTAGGATTCACAGAAATGTACTCGGGTCAATACGCGAATAATTGTTGGATTTCATTTTTTCCTTTCCGGTATTAATCAGTCGAGAGGGAAAGAAAATCAAATCCATGCATGTGTGAGAGGCAGGACATGAATAAGACGTGGATATAGGTATGAGTGACTGAAATTCTTTATGTAGATTTAGATCTGTCGATTAGTAGACTCGCTTTGCACTGGGCATGCAGCAAGATCAATACAGACACCTATCAAAAGCACACCCATTTTAGCTCAGTTACTCCTACAGATCCACTAGAAAATAGTTTCCCTTTAGTGCCGGGTTTACCCTCAGCCTTGTTAATTGGACTAAAACGCGTCTCTGCTTACGCATCCAAGCGGTTTTAATCACAATAAAAATGAAACCCCAGCCAGCTATACAGACAAGAATGTCGTGACTAGATGATCTCCTAAACATTTTGTTTTTGTTGATAAACGGACTGCTTCCTGGTACAGGAAGAACCATCAATTACCTGTCGTGGGGGACGGTCGTGGGACAACGTCTGGCATCGAAACTTCCCAAGCCTGCCCCGCTGTAGCTGGAGGAAGGCATCAGATAACCAGATGGCCCCCCTCAGGACTCACCTTGGGCCGTTGTAAATCAAAGGGCTTTGTGGAGCACTCGCGACTCAACGTTTTCATCCCTCTCTCTGTCATGATCACTATAATCTCTGTGTGCCCTCCAAGAGGGTTTTCATGATTAAAGGGTGTCTGATGCCAAATTCAGCAGAAAATCTCTTTTCCGCAGTTCCCCGTAATCTTCTCAAATAAGGAGGCTCTTTTTTTTTTCCAGGGTGATTAGTCTTCAGGAAATTCTCACAAATGAGACCTAAAGAGAGCGAGAGGAATTTTTTTAACTACGAATAAAAAAAAAACATTTGTGTCGGGGAATTTGACGCATACTTCAACACCCCATATAATCTGCTGTCTGAGGTAATGTTTTAACGAAAAACGAAAAGCTTCAGCCCAGCTAAGGGAATGAAAGTCTAGAGAAAAGAGACCGGGTTTGTGTGAAAAATCAGGAATTGGGGGACAGAAAAGCGAAATATTTTCTTTGTTTAAAGTCAGCTATGATGCGGGGAAAGACCTCAGCGGATTCTTACTTTTTTTTTATTTACACCTCAAGGCCTGGACGAATCGTTTGCGTTTTGATTTAATTATGAAAAACAAGCTTGTTAGTGCGTTGATGTTGTTCAAAGTTTTCTGAAACACCCAGGGGCCTCTTTTTCATTCCGGAAAAGACAGGTAAGGCATTTACAGCCATTTATATGGCAGTAACCAGCCAATTCAAACCACTTTCACCATCTTCATCTATCTTCCGTCAAGACCTCCCTGGACAGCAGGCAACTATTTCAATTTACTAAAAATTAAATAAAAATAAGAATCAGAAACATTTTAAACCTATGTTCCATTCTCCTGGAACGTTCCGAAAAATTCCTGAGACAACACTGTTTGAAGATTAGGACCAGATCATTTTCCATAAAAATGTTATAAAAATCGACAAATGAAAAACTAACAATGAGACCATTGTGGCCAGTCAATTCGCCCCATAAAAAATGACCCTCGTCAATTCCCCCTCACCACAATTGGTACTGCTGAAAATCGAAGCAAGCTAGACCAATCCAGGATTAACTCAAAATTAGCCTGATAATTGGGTTCCGTGATGGTGAATTTGGGAGAAAAGCAGAAAAGCAACGTTACTCCTGCAGTGAACAGAAATGACAAAGAAGGTAGCTAGATGAAAATGGTAAGCTACAGCTAAGCTTTAACTGATGCTCACTGTGGAGGGGGTTGGGTGGCTTGTCTGCTGCTCACTGTGGAGGGGGTGGGGTGGCCTGTCTGCTGCTCACTGAGGTAGGGGTGTGGTGGCCTGTCTTCTGCACACTGGGGAGGGGTCGGGGACCAATTGTCATGGGGAACCAAATGTCACATGCTGAATTGACAGGGATCAATTGACGTGCCCCCTCCCGAGTTTTGTTCTCATGGGTGAGAAATTTTAAATCATGCACGTGTGGGTAGTCAGATGGAGCTGAAGTTGACCCCCAAATCTGGCGTGTTCCGTACTCAATCATCGACATCCGTTTGCATGCAAATGTGATCCCAAAGTATTGTTGGAAAGAATAATGGGCCGAGGTGAGCCTGTGTTAATATCCCTATTCATATCGACCCCAGTGGACTGTTCGGCGCGGAATAAAAACCCAGACCGCAGCGGCATTCACAAAGCCGTAGAAAACACAATTCTGATGGGAGCATTCGGAATGGGGTGCAAAAACTATGCACAGAGGATCGATTCCAAGCCAACGAAAGGTACTGACGCAGCGGATTGGATTCAATGTACTGCTTACAGGCATATAACTTTGCATGCCATCAGAGCAGAAACACAATTTAAACACATTATGGGAATGGCCCCCATCATTCTTTTAAGCCTCCGCTGCAGTAGCGGCTAAAGATCTGGGAATTCATTAATATGGTCACGACCGGCACTCCTGCAATGGGTTCTTTTACTTTTGCCTTTAACAACTCTGAATGGACCATTTGATCAGACACCACCTAATATGGTCCGCTTCTATTCATCAGGTGAATTATTTTGCAATTAGTCTTTGGCAGTGAATGCAGGACTTTCCTATTGAATTTCATTACCGGGAAAGTCTACAGAAAGCAACAAGGGCCAATGCCAACAAATCTCACGAAAGAGAACAAAAAATCAATGCATACCATCACTAAATCTTACACAGGACGTAAAGAAAGGAGAAGCGATCCGAGCCGCCAGCGTCAGGGAAAATAAACGGGGGAGGATACCGTTAGCGCTTGATCACTTTGAGTTCCACACAAGGGCTTCCCCTCATCAGCCCCGACAGAGCTAACACAGCAACGATCGATGCCTCGAAGCCGTTGCCTTCTACCGCGACCCGCCAAATTTCGGAAGTTTCCCCTCTGTCAGCTGCCAGGCCTGGGAAAGCCAAACACCGGCGACAGTCCGGGACCCGAACGGAGGCGAACCGCCGGTCAAACAGGAGGGAGGAAACCCATCTGCCGTCCCACCCAAAACACCGGCTGCTGAATAATGGAGATGAAATGATAGCTTCAGTTGCCGGCGACTGAGGTTTGGACGAAAGAGCCTCAAATTATTTACAGATACAAATTCTGCCTTCTGCTTGGCTGTGTCTTTAGCAACACTGGGGTAGAATTAAATGGAAGTGTCGTGCAATAAAAAGGGTTTATGCAATATGAATTTCCACTGGGACAGCTCCCCGCTTCCTAACCCAGAGTCAATCTGCAGGTGATGCTTTATTAATGGGAGACTTTGGGTTTTCAGCCTCTGTGAACTCCTTATGGAAACAGCTGTTCGGGTGAGAAGGAGGGGAGGTCACTTCTGCAGAACAGCCGCAGAAAAGGTATCGTCGTATTCCCGATGTTTACGATTTCCTAGGCATAGAACCGTTGCAGTTGCCGCAGTTTAGCTTCATATATATATAAAAAACAAGTCCCCCCTCTCTGTCTTTCTCTCCCTCTCTGCAACACAAGGCATTTCTTTGATGGTTTTCCCAATGAGGGACACTACATGAAAAGGCATTGTCTGGCATAGCTACTCCTGGGGCTTTTTTGAGTTTCAAAGCTCCTCTTCTAGGACTGTGCACAGTAGAAGTCAATTAAATGGGGCAGCCGACATTGCGAACAAACGTGGCCACACTCACCAGTTAGCATAGATTAAGTCTTGTGCATTCTACACTTTATGACAAGGGGCTCCTATTTTCCCCGTGCCTGGTCTGTCGTTTCGGTCACTGGCCGTTCCGGTCACTCGGGGGCATCGAGCTCAGGCCAGAAACGCAATGTGTTCAGTATCCCTTGCAGCGTTAGTTGAAATCAGGACAGCTCCCCTCTCACTGACGGTCATGCAAATTTTCTCGCGGACGCCCCCCCCCCCCAGGCTGTGACCCCTCTGTTTCCCCCAGTCCTCCTCTGACCAGATGTCTGACAACTCGACCGGCAAGCTGATAGGCACCGCAGCAGGACAGGGCACGGCCTCTGCCCATCTACCCCCGAACCCAAGGCCGGGAGGCGTGTCACCGAAGGGCGGGGGGTTGCACACACACAGCGCGTACTGGAAAACGTCGCAGTTTCGTTCCTGTCAATCATTCTCCTTTTGTATTCCAACGAAAATGCTCTGGGATTTTATTATGCCTGAAAACTTTCAAAATTAACTGGATTTGAATTTCAAAGGCGCACACTTGGGGATCCTGAGTGGACAGGATATGGCGTCGGCATACGAATCCCGCTGTCATGTAAACAAACAAAAAAAACAAAAAAAAAAAAAAGAGAAATTGCTTCCAAATATAACCTTCTCTGCCATTACATCGGGGATGAAAAATATGGCAACAGGGGGATAAAAAAATAATTTAAAAACGACGACAGATTTCAGTCTGAGGGATGTGGCAGGAGTGGGCTTTGAATACCAAGCAGTGATTTGATATGTACTGCAGACAAGCACCCTATCTGTGCATGGAGTCCGTATTTATACTCAGCCAAGAGCTAAAACTGAACCATCATCCAGGAACCGTGTTTTACAAGGCATTAAATATTTAGCTCCACGCGTCCCATTGTGAGATGCAGCGCACTTAGGATATTTTAATGTACTTTGTCTATGCCCATCGTTGACTCAAACCTGTGTGGGTATTTCCTGAACGCCTCTACATGAAAACAGACTAGTAATTTCCTAAAAAGACAGGGTGGTTCTCCTCTGAGAATCAATATTTGCAGGAAGATATTTGTCTCGGTTAATTGCAACTAAGGATTGTTATTCAAATTTTGAGGTTTTATAAATATTGAGGGCAGCTTTTTTTTAATCAGTGCAAATTAATAACCCGCCTAATATTAAGAGACCCATAATCTGAAAAAAAAGCAGAGGGTGGAGCAGATTACCCCATCTGATTAATCCACAATCTATTCCACGTTTTAAAGCTTTTTTGTAAATGTATACAATAACTCTGGGTTAATTTTGAGATTTATTATGCTAGTCATTATATAATTGATGCTATAGAGAGTAAAATGTAGCCATTTCCGCAAACACAACTGTCCTCCGAACTTTGCAAACCTTGGAAAAAAAAACAAAAAAAAAACACGCCTCCTCAGAGTTTTGGTGCTCCAGCCAATCGGTGGCTGGATACAAGCTGTCACAAATTAGCATTACAGGATTAAGAAGAATAACCGATAAACGGGCCTGACAGGATTTAAATCGGGGGTTCTGTGGTTAAAAAAAATTAACTTATCGCCGATGACTGATTCAGAAGGTTTAGAAAGCAGGCGCTGTCTGGTCTAGCGTAAGAATACCTCTGAAAGCCCGTTGCCGGGAGGTTTCCAGGACACTTTTAAGGGTTAACAAGGACGAAGAACTCAACAAAGCATTTTTTTTTTTTTTTTTTGCTTCCTGGTGATAACTGTTGGACAGAATTCAGGACAGGATGTTATTAGCAGGAGTCACATGGTGCACAGTAAGGGGCGGAGCAGCAAGACGGCACACCTGTGGGGAGGTCTAGCGCTGCGTGACTTGCAGCGTGCAAACACACACACACACACACACACACCTGTCATATAGCTATGCTCCCAAAGCAGGGGGGCCTTCTGGACTGCAAAAAGAAAATGTTATCCCTCGATAGGATACCATCCTGGAGCCGGACTGGGGCAGCCCGGACCCCCGACTGGATCGCCAACCTGGAGTAATTAGTGGCCCGTCTAGATCCTTTTTCCTCGGAATACTGCAGGTCTAAATCTCTCCGGCACCAGGCTTAGTTACTTTGGGCCACGGCGAGAAGCATCACCAAAGCAGAAATTAAGAGCGTGAAAATTTGTGAGGGGCGGGCCCAATTCTAATAACCGGCACCACATTGATATTTTGCAATTAGTTTTTACATGAAATGGTTTTTACACTCAAAAGCTTCAGATGCTGCCGTTAACCTCAATAACCTAGTTTAGGTTCTCAGGAATACATTAGGCTGCGTCTATGCAGTATATCCCTATTTAAATGCAGTGCTGTTGGCTGCAGCTTTGATTAGAACATCAGACACAATAAAGTGGAAGACAATTGAGGTTAGCCTTGAGTCAGTTCTCTCAATTCCGCACATGAGAGAGATATTCATCGAGGCGGTTTAAAAAGGAACCGCTGTGTTTTCCTGGAATGGACCCGGCGTTTATTACTCTCTGAGGCTTAATATCTGGAGGCTGTGAAAGACTGCGTGCTGATCATAATGAGCGCGCGCGGAAGCTTTGTTCAGCGTTAAGGAGCGTCGCGCACGCGTTCAGAAAGGTGACTCGGTCCGTGATCGGCTGTCATGAACCAGCGATGCTCAGTACCAGGCTTCCTTGGAGCATGGAAAGTTGAGTTTTATTTTTCATCTGAGGGAGCATTCTGAGACGTAAACATCGGGATACAAGCCCAACTGGGCCACTCGGCTGGACGGATAATGAAGCGGGTCTCCTGGTGGTCAGCCTTGTCATGACACCCCTGAGTTCCGTGTCAAACTTTTATCTTCTTGGCTGGAGAAGAGTACAGGACGTGCCTGAGCGTGCTTTCCTCACTGTGGTAGTCAAAATACGTTTCGCGATTATCTTTTCCTACACACCACCTTTGCTCTGAATTAATTGTGCATGTCTGGTTTTTTTTTTTAAACGCTGGATGACGCAGCACAAACAAAGGGTAAGTCGATTGTAAACGGTAAGCTCAGTCAGCTCAATATCCGGCTTCATTACCATGGGGTGTTCCCACGGCAGGCAGGTCACAAACGATAAGCCTGCAACCAGGGCATCCCTATGGCTGAATACAACGTCTCTTTCAGTCTCAGAGTCGAAAAATGCTCCGGATCCCTCTACCTGGGACAAAAGCTGGCTCTCCTCACTGGTAATAAGTGACAGGTGAGCATTTTCGAGCACCGGCGATCTCGCAGGTGAGGAAACCCACAACCGCCCCCACCAGCTGCAGCTGCTGCGACCACACCTGCTCCCAGATTCCTCCCATGCACCTCCCCTCCGTTGTCGCTCAGGTTTCATTACAGGTATTGACAATGCACCGTCGGAACAAACCAAACAAAGCAATCACCTAGCCACTCAAAGCTTTTACGCCCGCCGCTGGCCTCCCTCGCCACTCAAAGGAAGGGGATTGTTGCCATCGCCTGCCTCTCATGTACCGCGGACAACCCATATCCCGCTGTCATGGGAACGGTTACTCGGGTCACGTTCCAGACACTCATAACCCTTCCGTCGCTGCCATTGGTGGAGCAGACGCCTCTCTCCCTGTCCTTCTCTTTTCCCTCTTCTGTGTTTGTTCTTAATTGGATCTAAAGCATGTCACTCGTCCAGTCTAGCTAATCGAGTCAGGGAGTTGGGGAGAGGACCAGGTGCTGCCCGCCTTTCAGTAATGAGAGCTAAACAGAATTGTTGTGCTGCGCCGGGCCCCGGTGTTTCCAAAAGTCCCCCTTCGATTTGTCCGACCACGGAGCCATCATTAGCCAAAGAAACAGACTGTAGCCTCAACTCTTTCAAGTAGGAACATTCAAAATTGCACACAGTCGTTAAACTTAGTCGAAAGGACGGCTTCTACATCACAGCACAGGATTTACCGATTTCCCTAAATGATTAGAAAATGCCTTAAACGAGGATTTCTTATTACTGATATTTTCATGCTAAGTAAATCTGCTAAGTTGAATTGCCCATTCCAGCAGCCTATGACACTTGCAGGTACATAGCTTAATTGAGAAGACTGGCACTAAATAGTGTGTATTTAGGAAGGTGTTGGAGAAATGATCTACTGATTTAAAGTGACACTGCTTAGCAGAGCAGCCTGGTGTTTAAAAAAATTAAAAATGTGTATATAATATATAATATATATATACACACACACACACACATATTCTATTCTATCGCAGTTCCATCTAAATTGCCCCATGGGGATGAATAAAGTACCTATCTATCTATCTATCTCTATATACGTTACCTGTGAAATGCGAAATGCCGGACATTTCCTGCCCGAGCTGCCACTTAAAATAAGGTGGTGAATCACGGCATGCCTATCACAAAGCATGCGTCAATCACAAGTCGCAGTAACCTGGGAGCGCTGCCTTCCCCCACATGTTCGAGGCTGTCATCACGGCCCTTCAACCGTTGATTTACAGAGTCGCTGTTCAGTTTCTCCATGTGAGTGAGTGTTTTTATTAGCTTGATTTGTATCTGACAAATGTCAGCGGTTACTCCCGTGAAATTGCGCCTGGTTTGGGATCCACCCGCTAACCCGCTACACCCGGGTTCCCTCCGCCCAGTTATGCACCCGTGGTGCGAGATGACCGCACGGAAAGAACACAGCGTCCCAAAGCAATTGCAGAGGTAAGCAAAGAAACCCCACGCAAACAGAAAAGTTTTTTTCAGAAAAGTTTTTTTCAGAAAAGGGCTTCGAAACTCCTCACTATTGCCCTCACATGCATACAGTACCCTCGCGCACCGCTCGACCTCCCGCGCCAGGCCGTACTCGATAGGGAAGGGGTCGGGGGGATCTCAGGGACTGAAAACAAAGTAAGGCAAAAAACGGCCGGCAGACAAACTAGACACAACCCAGAGGATAAAAGATGCACCTGGGTCCTGACTGTTGGCACTCCTAGCCCAAGGCCTAGGAAGAACAAATCCTTTTTTGTTTTTCATTGTACACGACTCCTGCAATCCTCGAGCTTTCGGGAACCCTGTGCGTTTCCCCTTCCCTATTAACATGGCCGGGTAAAACAAAGCCAATTCACGCGTCTCGTGGATCTTATAGGGGCAGGTGCCGTGTGCCACCTTGTTAGAGCCAGGGGCTATACAGGAAAGCCACTGGGGAGGGAGTGAGAGATACGTCGCCGAGGGGGATAAGCCCTGCAGCGGTTGCCCGTTCGTGCGGTGAATTCCGGGCCGTTTTTGCCCTCCCGAACAACGTGCAGATTTTTAAATGCACTTAACTGGCCATCCATTTTAACTTCCTCGTATATTAAATTCACCAGTTCTCACTGGTGTCGGCAATAGCCGCAAGAATTCCGTGACTAATAGTTTGAAATGAATGGGTGATATATAGTTTCATTTTCTTGGCGAAACCGGTACTGGACAAAAAAATAATGGAAACACCAGGGTAAACGAGGGAGACGACGTATATTGATGTAAATGGCTTCTACGAAGATGAGGCTTATGTCTTAATTAAGCAAATACCATCCCAACATGCTTAGGTTCAAGTATAAAAATGCTGCAAAAATAAACCTCATTGACTTTAACACCATTGCTTGTGAAACAATAACCCTGGTTTCAAAGTGTAACACAGAGGGAACGCCATCATCAGCAAAGGCCAACAGGGGGCGGAAGTGTCCGCTAGCCGTATGCTAAAACGCTGGACTCACTAAGCAGGATTCTTTCTCACGTTATATGGGAGGTGAGACAGAGCAGTTCTGAACTGATAAAAATGTTTTTGAAGTTTGGAATATATGCATCATGGCGTACACAATTCTGCAGTCTCCATTTTTCATTTCCAAATGACTTCTGGTGTCATTTGCACTTGCACGTTGATATTTTATTGATATTCCTGCCGTGATGAATGCTCATTCCTCCCCAGACAACATTTATATTCATAACATGGGGAATGGGCTTTCTAAATACGCCGCCTAATTGAAATATTCGAGACACTCCACTTTCATTGTGAATAATAGTGTCATGTTAGCGATTCACATTCCAAATCCCTATTTCGACAATTAGGTTTACTTTTACAGTCCCCCCCCCTGTCCTTTAAAACCAAGCCCAGGGCTAGCTTTTATTTATTATTATTTCTATTTCACAGAAACAGAATAAAAATGCATATTTATTCAGAACGATACTGGAATAAATTGAGCTTTTACTACAGCAGCTGAGACGAAGCTTCTTTGGGGTCAGTGCCACACTACTTCTGACAGGAATTACAATCTGCAAACAAATTCAACGACAATCAGGGTCTGTATTTAATAGCCTTTCTCAAAACTTTCCTTTTTATAATGATAAAAGAGTGCCATCATTCCAGCACAGTTAATAGTAATTCATAACTACAATATGTATTCTGAAGTCCTAAACCTAAACCTTTACGCAACAAAGAGCACGCTAAAACTGTGCTCAGAAACTATTGAATACCTTGCTTTTTATTATGAAGTGCTATGAAAAAAGTAAGTTGAGGAGCTCCCCTAAAGTTCTGTTGAACAGAAGAGACGTGCTTTTTAACCAAGTGTGTGTATGAGAGAAAGAGACAATTCTGTAAATGTTTGTCACTCCCTCCAGATACACTGTCCTCTAGCATAAAAAGAAAACTTCCAGGAGTTAAGCTTAAACAGGACAGTACCTGTGATTTATCATTTACAGTGCTTTAAATAAAAGAAAAAGAATCAAGATAAAGAAACAAAATCCTAACTCTTTTTGGAGTGCACAAGTATCCCTAACTAACAGGCCAGGCTGCTAAACTGCTTAACAGCTCAAAACTACATTCCACACCTAATTCCACTTTCAGTTCACAACTCACTCTCCAACTCTCCTAAACCAACTGGTTGAGCCTACAGTTTTTTTAAAGCCTGCCAATTGGTTTAATTGAAGGCAGCTGTTCAATCAATTACCCAATTAGTTAATTTATCGAAAATGGTTGCCCGCCCGTCCCACACCTCCTGGGAATTGTAGTCCTACTGTGCCAGACCAACAGGACTACATTAAAATGGGCAGAGGCTGTGCAAGGTCTGGCCCAAAATACTGGCCCTCGACCACAGTGCCCCAAATCTCTCTCTCTCTCTCTCTCTCTCTCTCTCTCTCTCTCTCTCTCTCTCTCTCTCTCTCTCTCTCTCTCTCTCTCTATATATATATATATATATATATATATATATATATAGGAATATATCATGTGGTGCTATTCTAAATGCAATATGTATCTACCATTTTCCATCTGTTACCTAATCTATGCTATGACACCTTATTTCCCCCTCAACAGTATGCTTGTCACTAGACATGTTTATTCTGAGAAGTTCTGTATTTGAAGCTGTGAAATCCAGCTCACGGGGCTCAGGCTACGCTTGGGGGAGTTTCTTTACTGAATAAGCTGCTTGGTGAGGCCCTTATCAATGTGCTTTTTCAGGAGAAAAAAAAAAACCCTATTCTTCATAGAAATACTCCCACAATTTTGGGACAACTGAATTATGACGGATGACTCCTTTAGGGCGTGGCCAGATGGTACTCTTTCATTTGCTGACTGCTGGCACTCGGGAACCCTTATACCTCTGCTGGGCCGGACATTGAGCGCCACACACTCCAGTGTCCCCGTACTGAAGGCAGACTGACCAGCGCGGCTTACATGCTGGCCGCCCTTGAACGCGGAAGCAAACCAGCTGGACGCGATTCATCACTTTTTCCAATGTCAGCCACCTTGATACAGTCCCGAATAACCCTACCGAATCCCTGTTTTATTTTAATACTGAATTTCCTGCTTGGCGGAACATTTCTGCCCCCCTGCATTTTCCTCCACCTCATTTTGAATAGCAGGGATAGATAATGATTTATTACGGTCCTCTGACTTCTGCCAGTGAAAAGACACCTTTTCTGGGAAACAGAGTCGAGCCGGGGGCCTGGAGGGAGCGCCGGCCTCCTGCCATGTGTTCCTGGCACAGATGTTACCATCTTAAAACGTACAAAAATCAAATGCTGCATCTCTAGATCTGGATAATGAATCCTGGTCCTCTATTCACACTCACATTTTAATACGTTTAAAAAGAAAAAAAGAGAGAGAAAGGTTCCACTTCCCACCCATCCTTTCTCCATCTTCTCCTCTCCCGCTCGGACAGCGAGAGAGTCTAAAATGAGATCAGTACGGCTAAAATCAGCAGTACGCTGGCGCTAGGCGTGGGAAGGGCCATTAGTCATGTTGCCGGGGGGTGTTTAAGTACTGACTTTTGGTCGGTGGGTCTAAGTTGGGAGGCTCCAAGGCGCTTCACTACAGACCAGATGGAGACTATGCTAAAAGCCTGACGGGGATCAATGGCGGCGGACTGCTAAATGACTCGGGCCACCCTGCCTCTGGCTATACGTCTATAGTCTATAACCAGACTCCTGTCTATACGTCATTACCGGGCAACAATAATAACAAATGAAGTCACACAGATGTATGTGTGTGTATTATTCCGGCTATCAAGGCCGGCACCCTTTTCCTAAAGAAAGCCAACAAAACAAATGTGACAAAATGCTAATACAGTCTTGGCATTTGGTATCCCTCCTGTCGCTGTTCACACACCTTAAGATTCTTTTTTTTATTTATTGTGGCGCCACCGCGTGTCTCCCTTGCAGTTTTCGTGATTTGTTTGAGGAACTCGTGGGGTGGTAATGGGCCGGGGTGGCCACCAGAACCCAGTACTTTTCCGCTCACTTTCACATCCTCTGAAGCCAGATGGCAAGGCTGCAAAAAAAAAAAAAAACTCACCGAAAATCTTTATTTATACAATATTAATATAATACATAAATGCTGATGTTGTTCACACAGCTATTCGGGCGTGATTGTGCGGACTTTATTGAGTAGGAAAAGAAAAAGAAACAAGAACAGAACAGCAGGTGGCGTTTTAAGAGGTGCGGGTGGCATTTTTAAATTTTGGGAAATTTAAAGAAGGTGATTAACCAAGAGGGGAAATCCATCAATTGAATAATTTTCTCATTTACTGTTGCTTTTCTATATCAAAAATATAGTCGAAGCATTTAATCAGAGTATTTTTATGGTATCATGTCTTATTTTAGCTTATAATACTGCATGCATTGGCCTCATTAATTTGGGATAATCACTCCACTAAACTAACCACTAATCCGGCTTCCAACAGGCTTTGACATTTGGTTTTAATTTTTAATTTTATTAATCTTGCCGGACAACTTGAATAATACATGATAATTTGATCCCCTGATTCAGGTTATGGCACCATTCGGCAGTTCAACAGAATGTCCCTTTTAATCCCTAACCAACAGGAAGCTACGTTTCCGATGCAGTTCGCTTGATTCCTCCATAATGAAGCACAGTCCTCACATCCAATCCCTGCCTCGTAGTGACTGGGGTGAAACACCAGTCCGAATGTGATCACCAAATGCAGCCGATCGACCCGAAAGTCGGTTTATTTATCGTTCCTGAACGTTGTTTTTGAGCTTGTTCTCTTCTTTCAGCTCTTGATCTGTTTCCTTTAAAACGCACAATAAAGGCCATTAGCCGGCAATCGAGCTGAACGTCCTGTGTCTGATCACTCTCAGAACTGTTCACTTCCACCAGGCTGGGGAAATCCCAGGATAAATCGGGTGTGTCGTGTTACTCGACAGCCTCGCTACTGTTGGAGGGAAGGCCAAGCCCTGCAAACGACCTCAATGGGGGAAACGATTTCTCTTTCCCTCGGAGATCTGGTTGACTAGCTCTGGATTAAAACCCAGAATAAGGATTGATAATAAAGTTTGCAATTGAGTTAACCTTCTGGATATTCTACGGGGGCTGTATTTGATAAGGCTGACATTTTTCAGGTAATTCCTTGGACCCACAGTAGCAGAACAGAATCATGCGCATTCTTTTTTATTTCTTTTTCATATATAATTTATTCGCGTCAGAGTAAATTGCATTAGCAGTCTACGGAAAGCGGGTACATTTATGTAAGGGCAGTTCCTGTTTCTTGGGAATCATTTTAGTGAAACACCCGAAGAAGGACATTTATATTCTCAGCATCATTACTCAGCTGTGTGTTTATTGATTAACACATTATGGAACGTATAAAGTGTCTGCCTAGGGACAGCTTCGTGTTGAGATTAGAAAGGAGTATTTGGGCACCAGCTATGAATTTGTGTGAGTGCGTGTGTGTTTTTCTTCTGCCAAGTTGGGAAGGGAGTGGGGTGGAGGGATGGGGTGTCTACCGGCTTTATAGATCGTCTTGCAGAAACTCCTCCCGTTATAAGAAACAATGGCGGTCTGCCCAGTGTCTGTAAAAGAGATTCTTTATGTCGTCCTTCTCCGAATTCCGCCAGGCACTTATCTTCTCCAGCAAGGCCAACACGACGAGATACGGAGGCCTCTGGCTGAGAACTGCTGGGGGGAGGAAGCAGGAGCAGTAGCTCTGTTACCTAAGGTTAAAATGATGTTTTCCAAAAGATGAAACGCCAGTAACACATGCCTTTATACTGCACAATTCAGCGCTATCTAACTAAGAAACGCAGTCGCTAGTGTACGGCTGGGCATGCTCAGAGCACCTGCTGAATTAAAGAGGAAGCCACAAATTTTCTACGCCCTTTTCTCGGCGGCGAGATTTCAGATGTCTTTCCAGATGTGCCTTGTGTACATTCCATATATCTAAAGATGCGTGGTAGATGAAGATGGTGATCTGATGAGGTTTGTGTTTTAACATCAACAAAAGTAGTCAGCTGAGTTTCAGCTTGCTAATTACTATAGGCCAATTTTTGTTCAAAATAAATACTTATCTTAAGTACCATTAACACGTGGTGCAGAGGAAGTTTAACCTTTAAACAGAGGTAAAACATTGAACGCAGCTCTCTATGCCACAGCTTAAAGTGCTTAATAGGGTGATTTTAAAGTGTGTCTGTTTTGACACACATGCACGCGTACATGCACATTTGTTATCTATTTTGGTGAATAAAATTGTCCCCAATTGAATTTTAATTATTTCGACAGCCTTGTAGCGTTCACAGAACCATTACACGTCTAAACTCTTCCACCAACACATGAGGGTGACAGGACACAGCACTGGTGAGGAGAATGTTGACAACTTAACCCTTTAATGTCCTCACTAAGACAAAAGCGATGAAAAACGTATTTCTTTGCTCCACCAAACTGTTGAGCAAAACGCTAAAGGGTTAAACAGAAAGCAGCTGTAAAATGCAATCTGGGCTCGCAACCTACTCCAAAGCGTTACACTGAGAGAAGACAGCACCACCGCAACCAACAAGAAATTCCCTTTGATCGAAGGTGAAGTCCGAGCTGCGACGTTGCATTCATAGAGTTTTGATCTGCAGCTGAAAGGCACCATAATCCCCCAGAGAATAGTTTTAATACCCGCACTGTCTACGAGCGGTCTAGATTGTGTGTTGAGTGTCTGGTTTTGGTCTTTTGAGCAGAATCGTATAAACAGTTAAATGAGTCACTTCGGTGGTATACCATACACTCAGGGATCAGTTCAGTTTTGTTTTTTTGTTTTTGTTAATCCAAAGAATCTAATGCAACAGAACAGGAATAATATCAGCTTTGCTCCCATCTCTTATAAGAAACAAAAAATTTTGCTTCAATTAAGATGGAATCAAGTTGCATTGTCAGTCAGCTTTTGGGGATTAGAGGGCTGTGTTTCCAAACAAACTCTCATCTCCCAGACTCATTGACGTGTAATAGCTTTACGTGTGCTGCATTGAGATAAAACCGCAGTTAGAGGGGGCATTTAGGAGCTCCTGCGGCAAGGGACAGGAGTTTTCAGGAGTTTGTTTCACGCTGACTTTGGCACTCGTGTTTAGGCTGACGTTATCAGACATAAGCACAACTGTGAATTGTATAGTAGTGTTTAGTGCATCACCATCAGGAGATACGGATCACCAAAATGCACCATGGACCCCTTGTGCAAATCGTACTTTATTTTATATATTTTTGTGGATTTTTCCAATAAGTTTGTATCTGCCTTTCCTTCTTGTACAGGGCCTTGATGTCGAAAAACTGCTCCCCCAGGGTTTAGGCCAAGGATTCACGTTAATGTAGTTTCACTTATTTACTGGCTACGATCGTGTGGATTCTGAGAGAGTCTGAGCGTCTCAGAGCAGCGTCTAGTCCTTACAAACACAACTTTACAGAGTTAAAACCATCCAGCATGACCACTGCAGCGGTACAAACCCAAAACAACCGTAACAAACTCCAGTCCATCGTGAATCAGTGAGAAAGCGTTGTGACAGGATGAAAATAAAAGACTGTACTATATACATAACTTAGCAACGGTTGCTAGTTGACTAGTTAAAGGAACCCACTCCACCCAAAAGACAAACTGAATGACATTGCCACAGTATAACAGAACAGAACAGCAAGTTTATTCCACAGTTTCCAAAGCTGGTCTGTGGCACCATGTAATCATTTCTTGCTGAAGTAATTTTAGCTTGTTGCGTGTTTGCAAAATCACGAAAACATCAAAAGGATGATTATGAAATGAGATATCAAAGCACAGAAGGTTGTTAGGAGTGATACAGATAAGTGCGAACACGGTCCGATAAGTGTGAGCATAATTTGATTCCCACAATGATGTCTGCAGAGCTGGTGATCATTAGCAAGCAGTTGGCTGAAAATGCTAATTCGACAGAGAGCGCAGATCTGTTGTTTAAATCTGCTTCTGCTGAAAACAGCATTTAACTCAGAGTAGGTCAAAACATTTTCTAGTAACAGTGGTTAAGGTCACTTTATATTAATCGGGCCTTCTTGTTGAATTCCTGACCGCTCAAGAATGAAGACGTTTAAATAAATAAATAAATAAATAAATAAAACTAAATAAAAAAAAGATAATTTTATAAACAATTAGCAAACTAGGATTTACAAATGTTAATTTGCATTTGCCGATATTGTTTTGCTATTTGAGAATCTTGGCATACATTTACTGCTCCTGCTTGGCGACTCTTTGACTGTAAAAACGCAAGTGGACAGTCACAAAAGCCACTGTTCACAAATGCAATTTGTCGTGCAAAATGAGTCTGTTGTAGTTTCAGAGTACGATATACGCATTTACCGTCTGCGAGTTTCATTTGTTGAGCGTAAATAAATCTCCAGGCGCATTTGCAAACAGACGAATGCATATCTACAGACACATATTCAAGACACGACGGCCTTGACAGTAATCATAGAGAACGCCAGTAAACACACAAACAGGTGTTAATGTGTTTTTACAGTGTCCTGCACTTCAGCACAGAGACGCTGTTTTGTGCGTGGAACCGTCTGTCACGTCAGAAATGACGTCTTGCTTCTCAAAGGGAACAAATGTTTGTAATTAGCTATAATGTAACTGCACCCTTACCACACCTAAGTTGATGACTGGTTTAAGCCAGCCCTTTTAACAGCTAAGTTTGCAGCGGCCCTACCATAACCATTTAAACATTGGCCTACAGCCTGCAGCCTACCCACAAACATTCTTTTGAAAGTTTCCTGTGATTGTAAGCAGTGCGGTGTAATCAACAAAACCACTTTCAGGTGCTCCGACGAGGTTCTGGACGTGGGTGGGGCCCAAACGCATGCCTGCCAGGAAGGGTAAGTCAGGGCGTGGCTTCTGGCGACAAGCCACATATTCTCATTCTGCATTGCTTATTAGATTTAATCAGTAGTTTGGCTCGCTTTGTGACTGGCAGGACAGGAACACGGAACACACATTCATCAGTAATTATCTGTCCACAAACTAGATTATTATTTTTAATTGTATCTATTATATCTGCACTGTTGGCTAATAAGGTCCCTTTGTTGAACCCAAAATTTCTTCTTTCTTTCCGAAACGCTAATATTAAAATGTAGCATGAAGACCAGCTCAACTCACTGGCTACCCATCCTGACCAATATCGGCCCCCCTCCCAAGAAGAGCTACTCTGTGCCCGCCGTCTGCGAGCCCCCCTCAGTCCATAAGAAACTGGACAAACGGGCCTGCTGCTTGCTTCATAACCCCCGTCTGTCTAAATGCCCCTGTTGTTCATCAGGTGACGATACTGCCCCTCCGCCCTCTCCTTTTCCGTTCCTAACCCGTTTTGACTTCCCTCCAGCAGCGCCTTGTCTTGTCAGACTGGATCAGTTTAGCGGGAATTAAACTGTCAAACGGATGCCCGGACGACGGCAATGCTAGTGCGATGTTGGTAGATCGGGACAGAGGTTCCACACAAGTATACGGTCTTTAAGGAGTCACGACTATTCCTCCTGTGCCAGAAGTGAGGCCCCGACGAAATTCGCTCTGATCTGCGCGTGACACGAAATCAGTGCCGTCCAAAGTGATGGTCAAACAAGCAGCAGATCTCTTTACTTCCAAGTTTACGGCCGCCGTTAGGCTGCATTTCGCTCAAGCGGAGAGCGTCATCCTTTGACAGATGGCGGTAAATAATTCATCATTCAGTATTTCCAAAATTTCCAGCAGGGCAGTGACATATAAGAACTGTCAATGCTGTTAATATTTTACATTTCGCCCCACCCATCCCAACATCCCAAATGACTGATCTATATTTCATATAGTGGCGCTAAACCAAGGGGGCAGGGTTCGTTTTGGCAACTCTTTCCCCTGGCGAGAGGTTGCCCAGGCCGGAGCGGGAAGCTTTGCTTCAGAGAGACACTCAATAATTAAACAAAAACGACCTCACAGAACACGAGCGCTTACAGATTTGACTTTTTCCCTTTTAATTCCCTGCATCCAGAATTATGGCTGGGCTTTGAATAATGAATCACAAGGGGCAGTGATTACCTGACAGCTTCCCCTTTGCGGCGTGCAGTCAGTTTGAGTGCGTCCGCTGTAGGTGTCGTTGTCACTCCAGGCTAGGGGACGCACATGTGCCGAAAAATACTGACAAAGACACGGAGATCGTCTCATATCTGTAAACCTTTTGGAAACCAGACTGGTCGCTGATCACATGCAAAATGTTGGTTATCAAGAGGTGCAAATGACAACCTTGCTGCTTATATGTGGCTTTGAAAGCTTCACTGAAAGATTAAAATAGCCAACGACTAAGGCAGTTCACACTAAAAGCTTGACCTGAACAAACCATGTGTTTAAACGGTCCTTGCCTACCTTTTATCTTTTACAGACAACCTCACCCCACGCACACTCACACTCACACTAACACACACAGGGGAGGTGCAACTGAAAAGGGCATTTAGATACTTTTAATCCAGGTTTTGGACACCTCTGGTGTATATTATTGGAGAGCGAGCTTTGTTTTGATTGAGGTAGGTATCTAGCCAGGTGACACGTTATATTTTGTACTGAGCAGGGGAGAAGAATACTGAAGCAATTGAATAGCATTATCTTTTGAAATACTTTCGATCTCAAATTAAGGAGGAAAAGTTTTTTTAGTTTCCACACATCACCCATAATTCACGTCATTTCTGCCCACACTGACGCCTTCTTTCAACACTTGACGCAATGTTTGTGATCAAACAAATTCCCTGGAAGACACTCTTTAGTTTGCGAAACGGCTGCAGAACTGAAACCTAAATCAGCATACGGCGGTTTTTTTTACAATGACCAAACTGCGATGACGAAAGTGTCTGTGTGCTAGTCTGGAACCCACCACCATGTGACAGATCCAGTTACACGCCTAAGGTCAGTCATCAATGACCGGCAGATGGTCTCGCATGACCAGACTGAGTGTGAGTTGTAGATCGCGTCCAGCTCAGCTCAAGCCCAGATCAAGCCCAGACATCAGATGTGTGACTGGATCTGTCACATGGTGCTGGGTTCCAGTCAACAGTGACTGA
>JAOYSI010045395.1:8898-27132 GCA_025775065.1 Hiodon alosoides | reverse complement strand
TGTGTGTGTGTGTGTGTGTGTGTGTGTGTGTGTGTGTGTGTGTGTGTGTGTGTGTGTGTGTGTGTGTGTGAGAGTGTCTGTGTGTGTGTGTGTGTGTGTGTGTGTGTGTGTGTGTGTGTGTGTGTGTGCTTGTGCGAGAGTGTCTGTGTGTGCGTGACAGTGTCTGTGTGTGTGTGTGTGTGTTTGTGTGTGCCTCGGGGGATGGTTGGACCACCCACCACGTTCAGGTAAGGACAGTGAAATTCCAGAGAGAGTAAGGGCGGATTTAAACAATGCTCTTCAAAAACACTGGGTGAAGAAGACTGGGTTAATACAGCAGAGGCTCCCAAGGATCTGTTTTTAGACCAATGGGCCTAGATTGACATATCTCTGTTTAAATAACCCAGGATTATTAATCTCATTTGCAAGGTGCATGACAAATACCAAAACATGCAATCCAATATTCCCTTTTATAAAAAGTATACAGCGCCGGCAGGTACTGTTTATTTTATTTATGGTTCCTATCAAGTAACTAAGTAAAAAATAGAGCATCGATGGATTAACAACTACCAGAAGAAAAAAAACATGCTGAATATATCTGGACCAAAGAGCAAGATTCTATTATAATTTCAATATGTCTAAATCAAGGTATGCTTTGGCACAGCCCCCTCCAGACTTTTAAAGTGATATGTACCTGAGGGTAAACCTCAGCTAACCACATTCTTCATTATGATTTCCCATTCCATCAGGCCACTAGCTGACCACATGAGCAGTAGCTATTCAGACATTTAAAGAGTATCGACTTTCATTTTACCCATCGCTATAACGGGATATGATAGCATTTCACACAGCAGATGATTATTTGGTCCAAGACAAAGGATAATAAACCTTTAATTATGGAACATTTCCAAAGTCATCTCTGGCAGGGAAAAACGAGAAAAAAAAAGGAAACGAGAAGGATATTTTGAAGGATACCAAGCTGGTTCTGGTTAAACACAGTAAACGTGGCCAGTTGAAACGAGATGAGCTATATCAGTTATGGTATGTAAAAGTAACAAAGAGATTAACATTACAGTACACCGCAACATCCGACCACAGTCGTACAACCAGAGTGCTTCACGATACAAGCAAAGATGTTTTGGCTTAAACCCTGAAAAGTGCATATGAAAATGAATTTACCTTGGCACAGTCAGCCATCAGCTTTGGAGTATAAGGTGACCAATATCCACTTAAACTTCTGCTGCAAACGCGTGGGGGATTCAACTCCCTTAGAATTGTAATTTATTTATTTTATCAGGTTTTCTTCCCCTCATACAAAGCAACAGTATTTGTTCCTGGCTGGCCTGCTGCATTAGAGGTCTCCTCTGATGGACCTGACACATCAAAGAGTGGCAACTCGGAGGAGAGAGCCCCTGAATGCAAATGGAAGGGTGTTCATAAATTCCTTGTAGGGCTTTTCAGTCGCCGATGCTGAGTTTGTGCAAGGTCTTCCTCTTTCATCTTTGATTCGACTGCACCAATTCAATGAGCTGCATCTAAACATGTTAAGCGTGACGATGAAAGATCTTATCTATGCCCCACTGTGCTTACCATATATAAGAAGTGACTTAACGTGAGGGTTTTTTTTTGTATCAATACCCTGATGGCTATTGTGCGTTTACGTCCCGGTTCTCTCCTCTGAACGCGGAAAACCCCCTCAACCTACCTAACTTCGAGCCATTCATTTTTTGATCAGGTGTACAGAAGGCTCAGCACCATTTGGCTTAGAAGGGCTAACAACACCATAAACCTGCAGGCACTTGGAAAGATGCACCGGTCGCTGGTCACTAAGAGGTATGAGAGCCCTTTACCAATCAGCCAATTCCCGCGTGAGGAATCCCATTCACACTCGGCCAGTGTGAATTTATGCAAGGGATTTTGTACATGCATTCACACGCGTGAATAAGCACAACTCTCAGTACAACACACGTCAGCCCCAAAAGAAAATGTATCTGTGTATATGTATCACATAGTTCTGCAAGGCAAACATATCTACACAAAATCACCACCTTTAGGTGTAAGCATGGCCCTGGAAACAAACATGAGCTGTCGTATGACCAGAGCGCAGACGGCTCAAGTCCGAGGAGAAGCAGTACATGTAACAAAATCAGGCAAATGATAATAACTCATCTATTCTGGTGCTGGTTTTTAATGAGCAAAAAAATCTCCTTGGCCTAGAGCAAACAGAGATACACTTTTTTTTTCCCCCTATCAGGTAATTACTTTGATTAACCAGACAAAAATAATAAGCAGGTAGAGGTAGCAAGATTGATTTATGAGACAGATGACTATGGCGTTACATTTTGTAATTGTAATGCGAACCAAGCCACAAGCTCCCTCTCAGTCCAAAATCTAGAAGGATTGATTTGATTTAATAACATTCTGTCACTTCCCCATCATTTGTATTTTAAATACATCCACCATCTTAGGGCATTCTGAATGGTTTCCGAGGGGGCAGTAACATGGATAACAACCAGCTAACCTGATAAGCCACTGTTTGTGTCCCTCCTAGAATCCCAGATAACTTCCCATCCCATTACAACATGTTCACTGGCAAAAGGGTTTCACATGCCCTTTAAGCTTATATCTTCTCTCTGCTAGGATAATATTAAATACACATAACTGACTTCACTCAAACATGGATTTCACTAATTTTATGAGGTTACCTGTCGATAAGGTGATTTAGCATATGTCTTACATTTAAGAAGTCTTCGCATTACCATTGTTTTAATGGCAAGTTAGTAATTTTTTCCTTAGTAGTGGTCTATGTCGTGGTGGAAAAAGACATAGCGTGTTACTAGTTATTTTTCAGCTATTTAAGAAAAAGAAGAAAATGTGTTAGAAACAAAACAATCGTTATTAGTATTTACATAATCCACTACTTGCGAGTGGGGTCTGAGTGACTTAGCAGTTGCTGTCGTCTATATCATACCTGTCCCTCTCAAATTAAACTGCATACCCAGAAACAGATCAATGCAGAATTATGTATTATAGTTGTCCATTATAGTGTCAGTATGCCATTGGGTTCTCTGGGCGACAGGAGGGGGAAGGCAATGTTCCATATGTTCCAATACGTTTCCCCTAAATCCAGTTCTAAAACACAAGCGAGGATTTTTGCTGCAGGAGGAAACCCTTCCAACGCAGCAGAGGTAACCATCAGACAGAGGGGACACGCTCTGCTGCACGCAGCAGCTGCAGACTTAAACACAAGACATGATTGACCCACTTTAGACGTTTCTGGAATACGAGAGGGGCTTTTCCAGCCTACAAAGGGATATCGGCACTGTCTATTCCCGGTTACCATGGAAAAGGAAAGGGGAAGCACAAAGGCAGTGAAAGCTCCAGTTCCTGCAGTCCTACTTCCCAATTTCATCACATAGCTCAATATACTGTAGTCCTGTATTGTGGAATATGCTGCTATTCTGCAGCTCGTGCCCTTTGATCAAATGTCAATATGGGGCTCCTGGTAATGTTTTATAAATCCATAGATTCCATGTCCATGTTTCCTATGAATTAACAATGGCCATTTTAAAACAAACTAACAGTGTGTATTACATGAATTAGCTGGGTCGCAGCTAGTCATAGTCACCTACATAGGTTTAAAATTTCATTAATTCAACTCAGATGAAGCATCTATCCCGAGGTGTACAATAACAGTGCCTCTCTTCAGACTTTAAACTCAGACCTACAAGTTGCAGGACTAGTTCCTGCTCACGGACCCAGGTATTCTGGATAATGTTAATGTCCTTCTATCTTATATTTGCACTGTAAGTTGCCTTGTATAAAAGCTGAAGATATGTGTGTGTGTGTGTGTGTGTGTGTGTGTGTGTGTGTGTGTGTGTGTGTGTGTGTGTGTGTGTGTGTGTGTGTGTGTGGACGGACGATAGGACAGATACGGTTATGTTGGTCAGAAAACACACACATCAGCCAAAGTTGTTGTCTCTGTAGTACAGCATCGCTTATTCTGTGGTCAATTCACCCAAAAATAAATTACAGTAGAAGACCTGAGGAAAAGGACAATAGGCCACGGCTTACATCCGCATCGAGAAGATGAGGAACACGTTCATAAAAGCACTTACAACCAAGTTTAATTGAGTGTGTGCAGAATTCATCTCATATTTTAATGAGACTGATATAGTAAGAGATCAGGAGTGAATCTCTTTTAGGGGCCTTCAGTCCAATTGAAACAGTGAATGTGACACAACATTTCACAAACCATTAACTTGAACTAAGTAACCAACACAGGTATCCTACAAAGGGAATCCTTTCAAAGCTGGCAGATTCCACCCTCTTACCACCTAGCAGGCCTCATGTTGGCATACATGTTGACATACTATTGAGATGTATTGCATGTAAGTCATTAGGCTCAACTTGTTGTGCATTTGAAATACCCGTGGCTTATATTTAGAACATAAGTATAAGTAAGCCATGTATTTTGCTTATTGATTCAAATAAAAAGCAAGCAACATTGAAGTCTGGTTTTCATATTTGAGATTAAAAACAACATATAATTCAACAGGGCAGAAATATGCAATCAGAAAGCAAGGGATTTGATGATTAGAGATAAAAATTTGATCATAAAAAAAATGTTTGCGTATTTGAAACGGAGTTACTGTGTTGCTCCTTAAATTACTTTTATTTTGTTTCCATTTTGAGTTTACATACTACTAACGTGGGCTGGCAGTACAATTATTCTTAAAATTGTGCTTCAAAATCTGTATCAGAAAATCAGGCAATGAGCAGTGTTAAAACACAAACCCACCAAAAAACAAAATAAGTTTTCTCAGTTTCTATGAGAAAGGTAAATGGCTAGGAACAATTGTAGGGCGGAACCACAGTGATCTTGTTTTCGTAGGTGTGCATGCTGATTTAGCAGCCACAGAAAGGAAAATGGAAGGGACACGTTGCACCTCTCGCAGAGCAGAGGCAGCGAATCAAAGGAGGACTCATCAGATCTGAAATTCTGAAATAATAGGTGTACAGAAGAGATGAAAGTGATGGAAGTGTCTTTCATTTAAACTGCCCCTGGGCGAAATGTGCACCTTTCATGTGTGTAGCCATTTGACAGAGCACTCAGAAAACCCTTTCATGAATTATAACGTGACAAAAGCTCTACCGTATTCCACTTAGGCCGGCATCCATCAAGATGGTAAAGAGGGCGTGTCTTAAAACGAGTACAAGGTTTTTCGCGCAATTTTAATCACGACTGAAGCACGTTTTTTTTTAAATCACACATTTTGAAAGCCAAATACGACTGAAATTACATACCTGCTCTGTTTTATCCTGCCATGCTATGTGATGAACAGAAACCTTGCTTTAGATTTCAAACTGCAGACTGTGGTCATATATCCACAAATAAACTATTACCAATGACAATTGGTAAATAAGTAAATAAGATATGGCAAAACATTTTCCTCAATCCTATGCATGATGTAAAGTAATATCCCCAGAAAAAAGACTATTTAAAATATATGGGGCAATATCTACACTGCCTTAAAATTCAATAATTGCTGTTCAGTTTTTAGAAAATCAACAGGGTGAAATATTCTGTCATCACAACCAATCATTCACTAAGACAGGAACCAAAACCTTCTAGTCTATTTTATTTGCACCCCCCATTAAGGATTTTCCCTTTAAAGACTACTGTCTTTACTACTGTCTCGCATTGTTGGCATATATGATTGGTGATATAGCCAAGTGCATGTATATATAAAATGCACAGGAGGTGTACAGGAGAATACGTTGTCATCTATATTTTTTCATGATAGTCTCTTGGGTGTCTTTATAGGTGTGGTTAAAAGGGTTAACCGAATTGTTTCAGATAGCTATGTGAATGAAAAATTCATTAGATAAATTCCAAAGGGTCCTTGACCACAGTCAACTCTAAATAAGGGCTTGAACTCATGCATGTTAGGCCTGTGAAATAATTAGTGCTCTATCACCCATAACCAGAACCAGTTATCCGTTTAATTGTTTACTAAAAATAAAATGTTCTTTTCAATGACATTTTCTCTTTGAAATCAGGCCATTAATGTTAAATATAAGATACAATCACAAACAAAAACGAATCCTAATAGCACGAAAAGACCATGAGGTGTTCATTGGCAGCACTAAAATGGCCATCACAGGTGTGAGTTTGTCAAGAAGCTGCAAGGATGATTCATCACTAGTGTCTCCTAGCATTCGCTGCATCTTTTACACACAATTTATTAGTGCAGAATGCTCCTCTAGGCACCTCTGACAGAAACCACAATATATAATGTGCCAGCCAGCAATGGCTATTATAGTTTTATCAGGCCAAGGCCCGTCTATTGGCAAGATGAACATACTTTTTTTTATACTGGAACACTTTGTCTGCATTAAAAAAGAACCAGCTTTGCCTGTATTTCTAACAGATAATTTTTTCTTCTTCTCAACAAATACAGCAGGTGTTCTTAAGTAATGAAATCTAAGACGTAGTAAATTAAAAAATACTGTATTTCACTTTCAGTCTCCATCCTCTGTTGAATCTGCAGGAGCATATTATACTGAGTGTGAACAGAAAGTATCTGTTTTTTGTAGTGTAGGGACCATCATTCAAAAAAATTAAATAATGTTAATATGAAAAAATAATTAGCAGCTGTCACTACACACTGACACAAACAAAATCGGCACATCTGGTAAAGGTCAGTCCAACACCCACATGCATTCGATGTCAATTCTATGAAAAGAAACCTCGGTTTTAAACATTAAAACATAAAACATGTCTCTATTGGCCAACCCATTAGCTGTTTCGATATCTTACCAGAAAGGAATATTATTAAAACAAACAATGTATAATGTGCAGGCCAATATAGTTCTTACAGTAGCTCTGAAGTTAATAAAGACGTGAGGAGAAAATTGATCAGAATTGTGATGTAATTGTGACCAAAAATATATATGTACTTTTCTCCTGTTACATATTTAATGCAAAAAGTATTTAAATAATAATAATAATAATAATAATAATAATAATAATAATAATAATAAGCATTTTATCTGCAACAAGTTAGACACCTGCTGCATGAACAAACTCGCAAATGAACAAATGTAATTTATGTGCATACAAATGTTGACTATCAGATATTTGAGCCTAACATTGTATTAAATTACCAAACGAACATAAACACATTTAGATAATTTGCTATGATGCAAAGCATTCTTTCATAGCTATATGTTAGCCAAGATAGCTATCTTAAATGAAATTAGGATACATAAAAATGAATACTAAAAATATTATTTCACACACAGTAGGAAAAATAAAAATAAAAACTGATACTAAGACTGTGAACTGTAAAATTAATTATATTCACTATACATACGAATTTACTATCTAACTGTCCATTTGACATTTTATACGAGAAAATTAGCTGTCAATACAGTGTGACAGAGCATGCATGTTCCTATCGAAGACACAGGGGGAACTAATTTTGTGTGTGCCAGTCAACTTGAGTTGTGGGCGAAACAGGCTTCTCCATTTGACAGTTCAAAGCAACTGCAAGGCACATGAATAGTATCTATTCCTCCAATTTCCCAACACAGTAAGTACTATTTGTCTTTTCTATCGCGCGACATTAAAATCTTCACAGTGCCTCAAATCTTCTAACTGTGCTAGTTCTGTATAATTCGAGTCAACGCTTAAAATGTACCGCAATTTAATTAATTTTTGAACATGATTGTAGGTGTATGTTAATCTATAATGGTTATGAAATGTGTCGATAAATTAAAATGCATTTTCAACCGTTTCTAATAATTTGTGGAAATGCATGAGTGGTTAACCGCAAATGCTTATTGGTTACAATGCGTTGTGCTGAAGTACTTTAAGTAGGCAGCTGAGATTCCCACACCTTGTCTCCGTAGTCTTCTCTTCCTGAGGCCGAATATTCTCACTTTGGAGAAGATATCGACCAGATTTCCATTGCAGAGACCTTTATTCTTGCTGGGGCTTTTCCTCCTACGATGGGTGGAGGGCCGGTCTATATGCTGCTCCCGAGCCTGTCTTTTCTGCCGGATCAAACCGCTGGCAATTGCCGCTGCCATGTCTCAGAAAACAGAACTGTTCACCTCCGTACACAAAGCGTACAACATAAACAACCTCCTGTTTTGTCCTGAATGTTGACTACTGTTCCATTTTTGTGGCCATAAGGTATTTGATATATCACTAACAAAAAAATGATATTTTTTATAAAGTCCAGAAAATATATTTTAAAACAAATATAAAGCGGTGTGTTTTCATCATTTAAAACACTCGTGTACACTATACAGTTAATGTCACTTCGGAACACCGTTATCAATCATCAACAGGAAGCACCCCGTATGCGAGAAAGTGTTTCCAAAACTTACACAAAATGGGGTTGTAGACAGGTATTCATACCCGCATATTGTTTTTCTTTAACTTTAGTCCCAAAATATGCCAAACGGTGTCCGGACACGTCACTCCTTGGAATATGAATAGTACTTTCCCCCCCTCGTATTGTCTTTTTTGTCTTGGTGGTCAGAATCTTATTTATGCACGCTGAACAGGAATTCTCATTCCTTACGGTGCAGTCATGCACTAAAAAATACGAAACGCGGTTTTCTTCTAATTCTTCCTTGTGAAGGACGCCCGCCCTTCTCCCAGGTGGGGCTGCGCGATTACGACGCTTCTTCTCACATATTCGGCAAGTTTATAAGGAATCCGTTAGCACTTTTCGTAAAATGAATGTGTGCTACCTGTGATACATTTGTCTTGAAAATGTCCCTCATTGTAAATAATTAAAATGTAAAATTGAGAAATATAACATGTACAACTTCAACGCGTAATATTACGCTCGCATTGTTTAAAAAAAAAACTTAATCGAATTGATCTCAGGTGATCTTTCAAAACATCTTCTCTTTGTATTCCATTTGTTGTACAGGATAATACGTTGTCATTGGAAATCGCTTATTTTTCTTTTTCCAGTGAATAGAAAAAAGACAATCGTATGCCAAATGTAAAACATGTAACCAAAACTGACCGGGTGTTGTGCCAATGACGTCTGCACCCTGTGACAGCAGCATACAAATCAATAAACTTAAGAAGCTCCCGGTAAGATTGTTCCCATACTCTGAATTTAAACCGATTAACAGAAAACTTCAGATCGTAGACCTAAAAATAAGCGAACACGGTAGTTACCTCGCATTGTTTTCCGAGCAAAAACACATTTCGCAACTATTCCCCTACTCCCGCGTTACAGAAGAAAAACTGGCTTTCGATGTCCGTCTATAGATCGAAGCGTTCTGCACATCAACAAGTCGTAACGAGTTACTCCTCCTTCGCCACCGTCTCAGAGGAGAGAAAGTCCATCCTTCGGTTAATCGCAGCTGAAGCCTTTGCTTCAAGGATACGCACTCCTGTGTTTGACTGTAGCTGTGAGCTGGTAGTAAAATCCGACACTTGTAAGGCTGTTTGAGCTGTGCGAGACTAACGCCCCCACTCAAACGTGATCACAACAGACAAGCGCTGAGAACGTTTTGAATGGCACTGGGCGTTGTTTTGGGACGCGAAACAATAAACCGGACCTTTGACTAATAATATAATTTTGATAGTTTTAAACTAACAACAAAACAAGCGCCGGAGGGGTGTGTATATTTACTTGCACATTATAAATTGAATGTATCATTATAATATGCAAATAAACGTAAACCAAGAAAGATAAAGCCGATTCTTGAACGGATTACGAAATCATAATACGCATAAACTTTTCAAATTCTAAAACGTTCAACATACATGTGCTTCATAACATGTGCCATAGAAAAAATAGTAAAGGCAATTCTTTATCCGAAAAGTAATATAATAGAACTGGAAACATAAATCCATAAATCACTGTCATACCATAATGAACTGGGAAAATTCAACGGGGAAAGTAAAATACAATACCATACGCTTACTGTCATCTTATGATTCGTTGTAAATAGAGGTGGTCTACGCTGAAGAAATTGCTTTAACATCAGGACACACAGGCGATTCAACAATTTATTATTTAGTTTGTGACCGGCAGTTTTACACAACTATATGATAAGCATGACGATATAATGTATCCGTATGCATGGGATTCTACAGCGAATCCTGAGCATTCATTTCAGAACCATGGCCAGCGCCTTCGTAGCACGCGTTAGCTCATGTCACACACTACAGGTAATCCTAATGACGATTCACAGACATAAGTAATTCGCAGCTCAAACCCGGGATCTATATTACCATTTTTTGTACAGAGACATTTTCAGAAAGTTTAACAATCATTATCATACTCTGGTATATTGCAAATCACTTATTAAATCTGCTCATGCTTCGTTAGTTCTATTGAACAGATAGTGAGAGTTACTAAAATACATCCCAGCGACCTTCATTATTTTCTATGATTAGACATTAAACGAACGTGGTTTCTAATTTGGATTAATATCATTTGAGGTTCTCAATCAGCGGCAAAACACAAAAACTCAAGAGAGCCATCTACTGTTTGACATTGTAATGAAAGACCTTACTGCACTTGTGAACAGAGGTACCATTTTTAAAATAATATCGCACTCCAATGGTTTCTCGAAATTAACACAATACAGACTAATCTATTTAATTTTATACTATATTTTAAAACATATTGTTCTCTAAACCAGATTCGTGTGCAGTCATTTAGCCATTAGAATTGCAATCATTTTCCTGAGGATTAAACAAAAGTAGCAGTCATAATAATAATTCATTTTGAGGCATCTAATGTCTGGAGCCATGCGCAATAACATCCTGAAATTCAACTGCATTTAGCATCTACAATGGGTAGGAGAGAAATATGAGCAATGCAGATATCTAACGTATCTAACATGCTTTAATCGGAGACGAACTCACTGGATTTTTAATCGATTAACAGTCGGGTTCATTATGGCCATAAATCCAGGAGGAATGCATTATTCGGTACATTTTGAGAAAGATGGCGCCCCTAGAATTGCGTGGATTTTTTAAACAAATAATATATTTGAACTGTTTATTTCCTTGTTCATTCTTATCATAAAACGCTTACTTGTATTAACCGACAGAATAAAATACAAAGCTATCAGACTAATCTCAAAACGTCTACAACGTTTACATTTTTGATCTGCTGCAAATGTATGGCTGTCTGGTATAACCGGTTTGGCTGCGTTGTTGTAGTTCGCTTTTCTACCAGTAGTGGGCACTATCACCTCAACAATGAAGTCATACACAACTAACTGCAAAGCACCAAAATTGGGTTAACTTTGTAACGGTGCTACAAAAATGTGCCGAAGAGCGCTTGAATTCGTTTGAAAACACTGTAATTTCAGTTCAACACTCAATATTGCAAATTCCAAGAAATGCTTTTTTTGACATTAAATTACATTTTATGAAAGCATTCAATAAACTCAACTTTCATTACAGAAACTAAATAAAATGTTTACTAAATATTTACTGAAATACTATTTTTTTATTTAGCATCAATCGGGGGGGGGGGTCTTTAAAATATTTTTAAACGTTATATGCATTCTGCATTGATTCTGTATTTTACCTTCGGACTAAGACTAAATTTATCTTCACGTAGCACTTTTTCTAACGTTTTCCATAGAACTAATACAGCTGTTTTAAATCCGGATACATTTATAAAATTATCCTGATAAAATTTCAGTTCTTATAGCCTTCGGATATAAAAATGCCGACGCTGCTTTACTCCGAAATTAAGTGCTAAATTATGGATGGGTGCTGATGCAGCTTAGATAATTGTGTCGTCAAAGTACGGAGCTCAGAAAACAGAGATTCGTTAACACCTTTGTAATTGCTCGACCGCATGCAGATGCTGGACCCACAAACAATAAACACATTTTTAAAAGAATTATCAAATACGTGTCTAGAAAACTATTGAATAATGTTTTCAATGGAATTCATTTTAGAGTGTTTGAAGTCACTACCAGGAATGAATGGCGTCGGAAGTAAGGTACTTTGGCCTCCGCACGGACCGCATAAGCCGCGTCTAATCATAAACATAGCCTATAAAAATACGAAATAAACTAGCAATTAAACAAAATTTAGTAGAACGTTAAAAATTGTTAAATGTCTCCGTATAAAATATACACTGTTTCCTACAGGGAGTAGAGGATGTTGAGGATTGCAATTAGTTTAGACAAGTTCTATTAAAACAAACAGTATTCATGTGTTAAATTATCTGTAACACAGCGTGTGTACCTACCTATGTGCTTTTTTCTTCTGAACGTATGTGACTCCATGGTGGACTCGATCCAAATCAAACAAAGGGACACGTTTTCTCAACCGTTTTACAATTAGTTTGATTCCTTCTCATTTATAGAGCCTACACTTTGAGATAACATTGTTACTGTGAGCTGACAGACCGCCCCAAACTGTTCATATTAATTTGTCCAAGCAATATAAAGGACACTCCCGAGTTCTATGGGTGCTCAGAGGCGGGGTTGTGAAACTGATATCGGACATTCAAGTCCATTTCCAATAAAAAAAAATCTTGAGTTGTTAGAAGAAAACAGAGCCAACTAACAACACCAGGAAAGGAGAGCAAAAAATAAAATATTAGTGTTTTTGTAAAGATACTCCTTACAGACATTTTTTAAAAAAGAGTACCTGGCTCACAAAGTTCATTTTCACGTACCATAGAGAGACAGTATGCTGTCCAGTTGTAAACAAAATCTAAGATGCCTAGGTTGTGTAGCTTTGAAAGCAATCAGCATCTATCCACCTAAATAAGCAATCCAGTCTCTGATACATACCTGTGTGGCGAAACAACCTGTAGGACGTCTGAATGTGTTGTCCAATTAAAAATCACTTCTACTTACTGTGATAATTTAACCATGAGACCGGAGTAGCCTAAATCTTTTGTATCTTTATGCAAACAATGGAACACACTCAGCTGAAACTTCTAAACAGTGGATATTCGCGTAAAGAAAAGTTTAATGACATCCAGCTAAGGCAGTACAATAATACAATTAGGAATACCAATTAAGTTTAACCGGTGAAGACAGGGTCCAGCTACATAAAAACACAAAGTGTCACAGAGGAAGCCAAGAGCAAAACCTCTCTGGCTCTAGGGCCTCCTTTTTCTATTCACTTTAGTGATGGCATAAATTGTAAATTGAAGTCGACACTTTTTGGGCAGAAAAGGAAGATCTAGTGCTTCAATTGCTTAAATCAAATTATATAACACCATTAAGGTCAAAGAAAAGACCTAATTTAATTGGCAATGGGAGAATGCCACTGAATAATGGTGTTTTCTTTGCAGCTTACAGGTTTAATCAAAGCCTTAAAATGTCATTGGTTCACCCAGCTAAACGGGGTGGAAAAAAGTATTTTTAACGGGCCACTATACATTAGGATAGGGTAAACTTTTGGCTTGGTTTTTTTTGCTTTAAACCTATGATTTAATATAATAGTTTAATAAGCCAAGATTGATCATCCTACGCTTATGGAATGGATGGGCTACATTATTTAATTAGACTTAGTTCAAGTCTTAACAGAACTAAGACTCATTAAAGCATCTGAGTGCCTCCCTAGACATGTTTTTCCTCTTACAGAATTGAACAGTTTTGTAGTTGTAAAGTTTACCTATTCAGCATTGTTATCAGAATGTATAAAGGAAGGACTTTCACAGAAGCTATGTTCACCATCGATTTTTTACATTAGTAAACAATAGATCTTTTTCAGTGCTGAATCTAGTTTGGTCGAATGCAAGAGTATTTCTGAAAATTGAACTTTAATGCTGAACTCATGAGCAGGGACTATCATGAAACACATTCAACACTAAAACAGATCATGATAGATATTAATTGAACAATAAACCTTAAATTAACAACCCTGGAAATCTGTGACTTTTTAAAAGCATTTTGATTCAGCTAAATCCGGTGAGGCAAAGCGGTTTGACTTGTGGGGAGTTAAGAACATCTATGAAAACCAACTCAGAGACAAACACTGCAGTGATGGTGACTGTGGCCCTCACTGGATAAAACAAACACAGAGATAATCACTGCAGTGATGGTGACTGTGGCCCTCACTGGATAAAACAAACCCAGAGATAATCACTGCAGTGATGGTGACTGTGGCCCTCACTGGATGGTTGTGGGCCGGTGTTTGGGAACTACCAGAAGAGAAACGGAGGAAACAGAAGATGGTGAATCATTGCCAAAGGCCGTTTGACTTTTAAATGTAAACAGGATAATGATTAAAAATAAAGGAAAGAGCAAATGTTCTCTAATACTGGATAATTAAGTCAGAGGTCCTGAGCACCATTTCCCTCTGGCTTTCGCCAAACAAAATGTTTCCCATCATTTGCTTTGAAAATCTATATACTGAATGTCTTCTACACAACCTCTATTTGAATGTTAGAATTGTTTGGCCACATACGTGGGGGTGAACAAAGAAACAGAAACATACATTTATTGTCACTTGGTAAGAAGCAGGGGGCTCCCCATGCAATTCAGGGGGTATTGATACAGTGTGGTAAGGAGTCAACAAGGGTTTAGAATTAAGTCTATCCATAGCCATATTACCACAGGACAGATTTCATGGGGGAGTAGACAGTTGTCCAGCCTATCACTGCAGAGAGCGCTACGCATTTTCTAAGTAACATTATGTGAATCATGCTAGACCTCAGCCTCGATGAAATTAAACTGTGCTGTAAAAAACTTTTTTATTAAAAACAATTTGTAATAATCCTTTTCATTGGGGTTGTTGACCATCCATAGTTTCATGTTCATGCTTGCCTCTTCTAAAGAGAGAGTTTTAGGACATCCATACCGAAAGAATATGACTGTATCTTGCTGGGCAAATGCAAATCATTACAACCCTGATTCATTGCTTAATGTGGCATATCTGCATTTCAAAAAGGGCTTATCCTGGACTGAACGCAATACAAACTGCAGGTCACAGACATTTAATTTGTTTGTTTTAACATAGTCTGTCTACAAATTATTTAAAAATTCAATTATGGTAACTCTTCCAAGAAACAATTCCTCATTAGCCATTCTGTTTAGCAGGCTAAAAAAAGTCATACTGAAACAATCTTGTTAACAGACAGCCATCTCTCCAATGGCTGCTTATTTAAAGACTTGTTTCAAAGTGTACATCACTCCTAATGATGAACAAATCATTGGCCGTGACAGATAATGCCTTAATTAAATTCACAAAGCAACCAATGGTGTGTGTGACAATCCTTGGTTGCCGAGTGAGACCAGATAATAAATTCGAAACAGGCTCATTGGCCGGGCTTAAACTGTGTTTAAGATGTAAGAAAGCAAGTGATAAGAGAATACCTCATCAGGACCTTGTCTGATACAGTAAGAGACACTGCAAAAAGCTTGTGTGCCAAACGCACCGCTTTCTCCTTTGATCCCATTTTAAGTATGCAACATCTAAAAGTCTCCTGTCAGCCCAAGTGCAGAGAGCTCATTTGAAGCCTTGGGCAAGGTTGTGAATATCAACTAACCAGCAATTCTACCAGGAAGGCCCCTTTTCCTCAGGGTCGGTAACAGGAAAGACGGAGTAATCACTGAAAGCCCACTAATGAGATTCACGTGCACAGTGGACTGACACACAGCACAAAACCGGGCGACCGCTGGCGCAGTGGACTGACACACAGCAAACAAACGGGCGACCGCTAGCACAGTGGACTGATACTCAGCACACAACCAGGCGACCGCTGGCACAGTGGACTCACACACAGCACACAACCGGGCGACCGCTAGCACAGTGGACTCACACACAGCACACAACCGGGCGACCGCTGGCACAGTGGACTGACACCTAGCACATAACCGGGCGACCGCCGGCACAGTGGACTGGCACACATCACAACCCTGGCAACCGCTGCACGACTGTGTTTCGATCAAAAATGACGAGCATGTTTCCAGCTATACACCACTATATCTCAGACCCAATTTACAATTCGCTCAAAGCATTAAAACGTAAAGGAATTTCAAGGGTTTTATTGACCTCTTTAGAGAAGTTATCGACTTTATTTAGGTTAAATAAAAAATAACGCATTTTATAAACGTCATTAATGTTTATGAAAGTATAAAACAGGCTTTAATTTGTTTAACATGGAAAAAATAAAAATAATAATAATAATAAAAAAGTTTATACTCCATTTACCAGTCTGTGTTTTAAAAAACTATCTAAAAAATTCAAACTTTAAAGTCAGAAATGACCTGCATTGTAGCTTCCATTGTAGAACCTTTTTTACTCAGCAGGCACACAGATGCATCTATGTTTGGGTTACATTTAATGAAAAATATTATACATGCCAATGGTTTTTATTTTACTACCTACTGCCTACCAGGGTTTATTCTCACTGTGTGCTCCAACTAAGCTATTCGCAGCGACCTGGCCACAATCAAATAGCATCAAACAGAACTGCGCCTACAGGGGGCCACAGGAAGCTTAGGCAAACACACTTTTACGCACCCCTTGCAACCCTTAATCTTTGGAACATAGCACCGCAGAACTGATTGAACAGGCCTTTTCAGCACACAATACACATTCAGAATATTTTTCAATACCATGTTCAGTGTGCACAGTGTTTCCATGCTTACAGAATCTATTTCAATACCATGTTCGGTGTGTACAGTGTTTCCATGCTGGGTTCACAGACATTGAAAAGGCAATTCAATTAGAAACACAAGACAATAGAATAAAGAGCTGAAAAATTAATTGACTGATATCTCAGCACTTCTTAGTCCAATCGTACACAAGAAACGTGCGTGTCGATCAACTGTGTTAAGCACTTTGAATGATCTCAGACCTTAGCCATAAATTGCTATAGACAAAATCAAATTAAAGTAATTTCTCATTAAAGCCGAATCACATTTGCTCAGCGGTCATCCCTCACTGAGAATTAAATGTTAATTAGTTTATAATGATAGACCTTATGATGATAGCTCCATTAGCTCCAGCCACCCCGTGACCTTTAGTTCTAGGGACAAGCGGGGCGAGAGAGCATTTCTGGACCGAAAACCCACGCCGTAAACACGAGACACCGAGACGGTGGTCAGCAGCCGTACATCATCTGGGCAGGGGAGAGGCAGTAGAGGAGACAGGAGTCGGAGGTAGTGGTGATTAGAGTCTCCTGCGAAGGTAGATGAGGGGCAGGGAAATTCCCAGCAGCCCCCAATCATCACCGAGTCCCTGTCAACATGACTCACTTGGGCCCTCTAATAGCTGCGGTTAATCAGGAAAATCCTTTTCTGTGCTCAACCCCAGACCAACGTAAAATCAGAACGATGAGCTCCATCCTAGAGTCGACCACCTTAAGGGCAAAACCCACAGCAGAATTAATTCAGCTGACATCGCAATTCCCTGTTTTATTCCTTCAGGAGATGCTTGTGTCTAGATCCATTTACAATAAGTTTAATGCACAAAGGCTAAAAATTCAATCCCCGAGACACTGATCAGAAAAACTTAAGTCATTCAGAAATTTTCAGTCTTGCGAAATGAAAATGAATTTAGCAGGACGAAAATAGTACGGTCCAATCAAAACGTTATCCTTAATTAGATATTGCAGATGACTGAACATAATTACAAACCTACAGGCAACTACTTACATCACTATGTGACTATACAGCAAATTAAGATTGTGACTGATCAGTTCTATATCTAAAGTTAACAGCTAGCTATTTGGGCTGCATCTATTAGACTTCATGATGACTAAATTGCCAACTATGTTAAACATTGCCTAAATAGCTAATGGTCCCAAATCAGCAACTAATTATATACACAGTTGTGGCAAGCAACTTACAGTGTGTGTTTTCTTCAGTTTGAAACAAGCCTTAGCTGTTCCACATACACGGGAACGGAGAAAAGAACAAGGAAACCAACGAGGGGTTTAACGGCTGACGGTGCTACAACGTGGCCTCCATCCTAAAGGGATTTACAGCCAGCTAACACTGGTATCTGGTGTGGAAATATACAAGGGGCTGTTGTCAGCGAATAATTCTCTCAATTACAAAATTCTCCCAATCATTCCAAACTAAATTCTAAGGCTGTGTTGTTTGTACATGAATTGTTATGAGGTCCCTGGCACACGGGAGTGCACGCATCTGCTGGTAAGGGGTTAGGGGTGACAGGGATGCTTCGGAAGCAAAGGTGGACAGTAGTAACTCAGTAACGTTAGCGGTAATAGCCGCTAGTGGACAGTAGTAACTCAGTAACGTTAGCGGTAATAG